>BLKR01007417.1:0-37987 GCA_011170035.1 Teleogryllus occipitalis | reverse complement strand
AAAATACAAAAGGGGAGAATACAATAATACAATAGCAGGTAGAAGTATACTGATGGACGAGTAACACTGCGGGAGGGGGGCAATTTAGAGCGTAGAAATCACTCATGAACATAAATGACTGCATATATGTCTGTACCCAGTCAATTAGGAAGACAAAGAGGAAAAACAATATATAAACAACAAGAAAGTCAACTTGAGACACCAGACGTACTGAAAATGAGTCTGGAGCCGGAGCGAAAGGGCTAAGTTGAAGCTTGGCGTTAATAATGGGTAAAAATCAAATCTAAAAACGAAAAAAATTAAAGAAAAAGATAAAACAGGAAGAGAAACCAGATTAAAAACAATAAAAAAGCCTGCTTGAGACACGAGAAGACGCGAAGGTGAGGGGGGCGTGGCCGGAAAGGAAGAGCGAGTCGAGGGGTGGCGCTGGCTGTTTGTCGCGTTTCATATGAGAAGCGGATCCTATGTCTCCCTGGCGCGAGCCTCCAGTTGCGCCACAGCCGGCTGCGCGCTCTCGCCCCCGCTTCTACCCCCTGCCCCCGCTCTCACCCCCGCCGCCGCCTTTACCTCCCCCCCGCCCTTACCCCATCCCTTGCCTTCGCCCCCGCCCCCGCCCCCGCCTTTGTCATCTCCAGCGGCGCCCGGCGGATGGGCCCTCGCCTCCGATCACGGCGCCCGGCTGCCAGAGGAAGCCGGAGGCAAGCGGCTGCTGCGAGACCCACGAATATGAAATAAAAACATCAGTTTCAGCCGTGGCGCCGCGCCGCCTCCGCCGGCTCTTACGCAACACGCGCCGCCTCGTGGAGCAGGCGCTCCCACGAAATCGCCATTGCCCGGGCCGGAGTTTCATCTGACTGGAAATATGAGCAATACGCCATGCCAGCGGGAGGAGGAGGTGAAGGGAGCTCGTAATTTTTTTTTCTAATCATTTACTCGGCTCGCTCCCAAATCCCATTTCACTACACAGTATTCGCGAAGAAATACCGTATACAAAATATATTTTCTCGCTGTGGATGATCTCTGATGATTGGTCAATACTGGAGAATTGTAACTTATGATCCTCGCTGACCCTTATTTATTTTTTTTTTGATTGACAAAATTATGCAGACATTAATTTCTTAAAATTTATAGTGCTTTCTGCTGTCTCTTTTACTAGAAAATAAGTGTTGAAATAGAATATTATGTTTTTATTTATTACGCAAGTATCGTTGTACACAAATGTGTAAAGTGGTGAGGTGTTTTTATGTTCTCGGAAGTAAAAAATAAAATATTACTAATTTCTTCGCAGTGTTTTGATACAGTATGAAGCTTTTTCGGCCGCGTTGTGGGTATCTTTAATGCTAGAATAAATAAATAACATTTGTTTGTAATTACAATGGTAAAAATAAAAAAAAAAATTAAATTAACCATGGAAAAGTTTATGAACCATATTCAACGTTTAAGTGTTAAAAAAGAAGAACCTATAACCTTTCGTTTTTATTTGTTCATATAGTTTTCCATCCCTACATAAGTTTTTTTCGTGTGTACTCTGTGACAGGCTCCAGGGAGCGGAACCTGACATTGTATTTTAAAATGTGAACTTTGCAGGATTTTTTAGTGTATAACGAAAAGAAAACTAGTGGTGATACAACACCTACTTTCTCGCATTTTTCTAACTTTTGGAATTCTCAAAAATTCAAATAATGAAATGAAAATTGAACCTGCGCCATTTTTATTAGCATACTCCATTGGAGAAAAAATAAGAAAAAATTGGAACCATTTTTTAGTTCGATTAGTAGTTTTCCTATAATTTTACATGAAATGAGATCTCGCTTTCCAAAAAATGTACGTAATTTATTTAAAAATTATCTTTGATGTGCAGATTTTATGGATAAAAAATCTCGATTTTCAATTTTGTAGTTGTGGGAAGACGATGGAAAAAAATGAAATTTTGCAATTTTCAACAATGTAGAGTATTCAAAGAAAATGAAACCCGCGCTATTTATTAATGGGCTCCATCAGAGGAAAAATGCAATGAAAAAATTTTCAACCATTTTTGATAATATTCTAAAAATATATCTCCATAATCAAAATATCCGTTTCAAACTCACAGGGCCTCGAGTTCGGACAGATCAATGAGGGAATATCAATTTTGGAGAAACGTTTTAGGCGATTTCGTAAGTTACAGCTAGCCGGATGGATGGATGGATGGATGGATGGATGGACAGATAGACGGTCGGATAGTCGTTTCGCTGTCAACCAATTTTTCGTTACCTTGTTCCCACAAAACATCGGTTTTCTCCTATCATGTCAGAAGTGATTTACTCGACATAGGAATACTATTTATACGCTTTTTCCATATCATGCCCGCCATACCGAGTTTTTTTCTGACGAAATATCGCCATTTTCCACAGTAGTATTACAAAACTTTCTCTTTACTTCACAAGAACGTAGTAGAAGGGAAACTTTAAAAAACTGGAAATACGAAAACTGATCTAAGCAAACTGTCGACGGAATCAAAGGAAGCCAGCCGCTTCTTACCAAAGATGTTAATGTGGAAAAGAAGAAAGCTTAAAATGGGGAACGGATATAAATCTTATGAACAAATCTGCTTTCACAAGAGTAAGTGGTTGAAAACTAGTGATCTTGACAAGACTTTTAGTTTCTTCAAGTACTGCTGTCCGAGGTTCGTAAAAGACAATTTATTTTGTTGAGAACACTATAAACACAACACACAACAATTGTGTAACTGTGGCAAGTGTGAATGTTTGTAGAAGATTTAATTATATTTAAATGCACGAATTATATGGGAAATTTATTTTTTCAAACAACATGTTATTGAAAATATTGCTACTATTTTTTTAATAAACAACCAACTTTGACATAATTATGAATAAAAATGTGTGTCTCAAATATGAACTGTTTTCACATCTACTCGTAATATGTCAATGCGAATAAATGATCAAATAAAATCATCAGTATTAAGTTTCTATTGATTGTCACATTTATATTAACAAAAAGTTCCATTTATTATAGATAATCAGATTTAAGTTTATAATTCAGTAATTAAAAGTTATGAAAATTGGTTTACTTCACTACTACGTCTTGACATAACTTTCTGCAACGCGTCAGAGATCTGTGCGTCTCCATCTTCAGGTACATTTCTATGAACAAAATAGGTCTACATCAATATTAAAAATGAATCAATCGTTATGAATGAAGACATTATGTAAGCAGAAAACAATATTAGAGGAATCTTACCTTTCATAGATATTTGTTTACATCCATTTTGTTGATAAATATGTAATAAATCTCAGTTATGTCAAGACTTAGAAGTGAAATAAACTTACTTTCATAATTTTTATTTACTGAATTACAAACTTAAATCTGATTGTCTATAAATAGAACTGTTTGTTAATATAAAAATCACCACTAATTACCCAACTGATACACTCTCCCGTGACACCACCTCATTATATTCAAATAACGCATAAAATACTTCTGATTTAAGCAGTTGGCACGTTTTATGAATCCCAATACGAAAAATTAATTTACTGTTGTATTTAATAGTTTGTATTTAGTATTATTAGGCAATTTATTCTTAATTCTGTACTAATTTTCCCTACTTGTTTGCAAAAGAACAATCGCTTTAGATAGTCTACGCACTCTTGTTAATCAATCTAATTTTGTTGTTCCAAATGAAGTGATTCCATTCCAGAAGCATTCCAGTGATTTTAATCCATGAATAAATAGGAGAAGTAATCGCTGCACTAAATTGCTCGAGGGAACTATCTGAACCACTTACAAAGAAAAGTAAGCACATTCTGGAAAAAGGGCCATAAAAGAGTGCACGCTCATTTTTTATAATCCAACAGTAAGTAGTAATATTTTTTACCCAAGAAATACCAAATAATTTATTACAAATTTCTAAAGAATTTAAATAAAATCATGAATAATGAAACATCAAATTAGCGACATAAGTTTTGATTAGGAAAATTAAATTAATTTCACAAAATTTCAGATACAGTCGATCTACACTAGGTATTGATTCACTTTTTGATCTTTTTTGCTTTTCAGCGCGAAATGTAAGTCCTTTATTTTCTTATATAACGCCAAAACGGTTAAAAACTGTGTGACGTACTATGGGAAGAAGCGTATTCTGTGCACGTTTTCCTAAACTTTAAGATCTCTATCCTAAACTATGTACAAGTTGAATTATGAATATAGACGGAAAGGGGCGCTTTTGGCGGCAATTGATTAGAAATTATTAGCTCCCATGCAATAAAAACCATTTGCAAAGTGGAAAAGCGACAGATTTTGGTTATTCTCTCTTCTCGTGCCCTTCGTGGAGGAATCGACTTATTGCCGCGAGAACATAGAGAACGTTGATTTGGATAACAGTATTAACTACTGACCTCCATAAAAAACTTCTTCCATAGAAAAACCAGCTTAAGCACTTCTGGTGGAAGCTTAAAGACTTGATTCGGGCGCTAAGCGAACGGCGAGGCCGAGTAGGAGGCTCTGCTTCCGCCGGCGCGTCGCCGTCGCCCTCCGAGTCGCCGTCGCCGTCGGCGAACGGGCCGAATTCCTGGGACGCTGCGTCTTGTCGATACGACGGCGCTGGCGACTCATCACCACGACCGCAACGGCGTCAGCAGTTATTAGCTCCAACTATGCGCTAAGATCGATATCTGGTGCTGACGCCGCGCCGAGGGGCGCGACCGGCTTCGGGACAGCCAGGCCGCCTGCAGACGCCAGCTGACCGCCGGATCCCGCGCCTCCCACGAGCCGGCCCCAGGCCAGGCCCGCGCCACCGGCCGGCAGGCTAGCGACCCCGCCCCCCGCCCCCCCGCCACCCCCCACGGAGGGCATTCTTGTCACCTCCATCAAGGCTCTTGCTGCTGTTCTGTCTCCTGTCCCCTTGCCTGCTACGGCCGACGAGGATTAACTTTCCGGTCACGAACTATCAACACTTGGAAACTTCACAAAGACGGTCCCGCACCAAAGTCCATTTTCCTATTAAGTTAAAAGTAAGGAAAAGGGTCTACATCAATAAACATAAAGAATATTAACATTATGAATAGTTGACAGGGACTAATAAAAACTAATCAATAGTGTCTAATTGAGGTACAATCAATTAGTAGTTTTTGAGATCGATTCAAGGAAGTGTAAATTAATAATTTAGTAGCACTGATCGCTTTTTTTAATTGAATTTTTTACTTTCAGGAAGATTTGTAGCTTAACATTGGCTATCTTTATTTTAAACTTTCTCTATTTGATTTCTTCCCATTCTAACAACATTTTATCAATGGATAAAATGTGAAAGGTTTCTTGTGATAGTAGGGAAGGAAAGATTTTGATCATTTTGATACTGCAAGCTGGATTTTGGGAAAGTACGGATTGTGTTAAGAGTGTTTGATTATTTATTATCCATTAGCAAAGAAGACTTAACTATTTTCTTCATTCGCAATTCAACACAATGACTCTATATACCGAATTCACCGTTATGAATCAACAGGAATGATGACCTCCGGTTCATAAGAAATTATTTTCATATTGCAATTTGCTTTCTTGAGAAACGCAAATTGAATTATCAAGATAGTCAATCCCGTCCGGCCGAACCAAATAAGGAAGAAGTGTCAAGTAATGAATTGGTATATCTGCATATTTAGCACCAAGCTTTGATGCAATTAAATCGTACATTGTCTTCGCAATTTGCTAATTTTCATCTATGCTTCTAGTGTAATAATGTCCGTCATCAACACGAGGAATTATATATGCTTAAAAATATTGAGATTAGTGGTACAATATTAAGCAGTTAAAATTAATAGAAAATTGTTTCTTTTTTCGGGCTTAGTGCACTTATATAATTAGAAATATTATATAAATATATATTTTCATATTATTTGTTAACAAATATTCAAAAACATACTCTGAGAAATCAATTACAGTTTTCACAAAGTAAATAGTCTACGTACAATGTAACCGTTTTGTGTTGTTAAAATGCTATTCATTTATTCGAGAATGTAATCTCGCTTTTTTTTTAAAAAAAACTTCAATATGTACAGTTAGAGCATGGCGCTTGCTCACATACCCCCTCGCACTTCTGCAACGAGCAAAGCTCCAAGCAGACACGTTACAACTTGTTCAAAGAGCGCTGCAAGTTGGTAGTTACCGTAAAAAAAGTCCAAACTCCATCTAGCCCAAGGCAGGTGTGTATACACGCAGTACAAAAGTACAAACGGTAAAACAAATTGTCTACCGAGAGTGAGTTTTATGCGGTGGCCACTTCAATGATTCAGCCTTCCAGAATCACAGTCATCACTTCTTTGTTTCCATTCATCCTGCCGCTTCCGACACTCGCTGCCATTATCACCTACTCCATCACCACCCACCATGACACATCGCACCCTCCGCCTTCCAAATAGAGCAGCGAGACCCGATTCAGTGCCACAACCTCCGCTCCGTGCTACGCGTGGTGACCGCTTCCATCCCGAAGGAGGCAGAGACTTGCCGTCTTCTCTCCTCCTCACCAAACTTAAGTGTTCCTTAAACTTCGCCGCGAATCGAGTCACGTATTTCAACGGAGTTTACACGTGGCTGCCATCTTGATCGGCCGCGCCCTCACCCGCCGTGGTGATACAGGCCTCCGCGCCGGTCATTCCTTTTTCATGAAGGATATGTATTTATGCTAAGCGAGGCTGTTCCTGCAGCTGTTGTTGCTGCGGCTGTTCCTGCTGCCGATGTCGCCGTTTGCTGCTGCTGCTGCTGCTGCTGCCGCTACTGCTGCTGCTGTTGCGGTCGAGCAGGTTGGAGGAGTATTTTCCCATATTTTCCAGTTGCTGTTTTGGACGAGAGAATAGAAAGAGAACTTTTGGCTTCCGTAAGTTGCTATTTATGAATCAGCCTGAATAATATATAGACTGAAAATCGATTATCAGTTCAAAGACCTTCATACTTTCTGGAAAATTCACTTCATGAATTCGGAAATATTTATTCTCACGTCAGTAAAGCGTGTTGTGTATGTGACTATTAGAATATTGCAACATTGATTATGCAATTTCCTTTCCAAAATATTACAGCGAACAAATAAAAACTGATATTACAAAAATAATTAAAAACAAAATAGTAAGAAATGGTCTGCTAAATTTGACTAAAATTTCACTTCCAGAATTACTGTTCTTTCCGGGTTCTGATCTTAACGGCGAGATATATTAACGCGTTTAAATACTTACTGCCATCATAATACGTATGACACTTCACATTATTGCGAATGGTGCAAGGCAAAATTAATTAGTGATTGGTGCCTTATGAAGGAACGTAAACCATTCCTGGATCTCTTCTTTTAATGAAGCAAGTAAATAATATTTCTAATGTTAGTTCTTTAGGAGGTCAGTTCTGTTATATGGTTAGCACACTACAGCAGTTTCTCTCATTAAACAAGAAGTAATGAAAAAAATCTTTAAACCTGATTTTGTATTACAGTGTATTATAGTGACACTACATTAATATCTGAAAATAGTTCTGCAGAATAGAATTTGGTTCCCTCGTTTTTATTGAAATATAAGTTTCATTGAAAAAACAACTTCATTTGAGTTTTTACGGACTTGATTTTCTTTAAAGCAGCTTATCAAATAAGGTTCTAAGAATTACGCGAAGGGTAATGTGTACTGTAATTTAAAAAAAATTACTGTACACATTAGAAGATAAGAGGATATATAATCTTTAAAGAGGATATATAATCTTTAAAAGATTTAAATAAACAAAATAACGACGGGGAATTATTGGGGACGTAACTTCAAAACTGTTTGAAATTCCTTGAACGAACTTCATAAATTTCTTTCTACTTTATTCGAAGAATTCCGGGCAACTGTCGATAAGGATTTTCACTTTTCAATATAAATTTCCCTAGCAGGGTGACATCACTGTATTGTAAGTGCTTCTTTTATTGGATTGAACACATGGATATCGCATGCTAAGAGATCGCTTCTGCTCCTTTCATTTGATCTTTTGCAGGAGATCTTGGCATATGCGTTGCGAGGGCTGTCCACATCCTAGTGTTACAAATTCACGGCACATATATTCTAAATGTCCTGTCATCATTATCATCTTCAGCAGTAGAATAGATTAGATATATTTCAGCAGTAGAATAAACAAACATTTTCTTTGGTCTTCCAACTTTTCCTTCTCCACATTGCTTGTATACCTTGCCTGATTCCACATACCTGCTTGCGTACTCTATCATTCATACTTGGTTAAGTGTTCTAGTATATTCTGTTTTAGGCATTGAGCTTAGCCTGTATACTGATAATCCAACATCTATTTATGTCCTCATTACTGATTTTTGTTTGAAATAAGTTTTAATACACGTGAACATTCTTTTTGTTATAAGGATTTGTAAAAATATGCTCGTTGCTGCTTGTATTCTCTTCTTATAACAGTTGTAGTGGCGTGCAGTAGAAAAAAATGCTGTTGTGAAGTGTGCGAAAAATGGGACCATGGTTCATCAAAAGCGTGAATGCCCAAGCTCCATTCTCCCTCATCGCATGGCATAAACTGTGTTTTAAGCACAAACGCACGAAAAAAATTGGGCTTAACGTCGTCTTACAACCGACGTTTCTATTCCAGCCATTTGACATTTTGATGCTCGCTCATCACCCACACACTTCTTCACACTGTTGAAGTCCATAGATAGATAGATACATAGATAGATAGATAGATAGATAGATACAGAGAGAGAGAGATAGTACAGTAGAGATATAGTAGTAGAGTAGAGTAATAGTAGAGTAGAGATACAGAGAGAGAGAGAGAGAGAGAGAGAGAGAGAGAGAGAGAGAGAGAGAGAGAGTACAAGAGTTGATTTATATACCAAGAATATAAAAAAAATGCTGTTTCATACCGCAAAGACGTGAATAGCAAATATTAAATAGCGGGAGATCTGTTTGCGGGAGCGTTGCTGTCGCACGAGGTCAGCTGCGAGTAATCGGCGACGTAATGTGTATGACAATACAATCGGTACGCGCGGTATGGGAATTGCATAACACCATCAAATATATGCATTTTCAGTCAAAATCGAAATTATTTCATTGATTTTTGATTTTTCCGGATTCTTAGATATCTAACGAAACCATAGACACCCATCCCTTGGGCGGAGGCTGTTAAATTTTCTTTCAATTTCTGCACGCTTTGAAAATTATTAATCTAGATTGCCTACATGGATTTAGAAAATCAAAATCAACGGAAACAGCTATATTTTCTTTTCTTAAAGATGTCATCTCATCATTGGATCAAAACGAGGCACCGATTGGATTATTTTTAGATCTCTCAAAAGCTTTTGACGTCATTGATCATGACATTTTACTTTCCAAATTACCTTCATATGGAATCCGTGGTATTGCTCTAGATTGGTTATTTTCGTACCTTAAACAACGATCTCAGAGAGTTGAAATACCTTACTGGAATGATGGAACATTACGTACGCACCTTTCCGACTCTTTGCCCATTGCATGTGGAGTTCCTCAAGGATCGATCTTAGGCCCTATTCTGTTCCTACTTTACGTAAACGATATGCCCTCGACGATTCGAAACGGAAGAATGGTTCTCTTTGCGGATGATACGAACATCCTTTGCAATAAAGAACCCGTAAATAGTACACTATCAGATGTTTCAAATTGGTTCCCAAATAACAAATTAATAGTAAACGAAAAGAAAACAGTTTTAATTCAGTTTTCTATTTCAAATAAACAATTCTGTGCTCCATTGAAAATGAACGGTGTACCATTGACTGATGTTAAGGCAACATTTTTAGGTCTCTCAATTCAGTCAAACCTGTAATGGAACGTCCATGTAAATGAATTGAACACAAAATGAAGTTCATTATGCTACGCGTTCAGAATTATTTAAAATTCAGTTAGCCTTCATACTGCTCGTTTTGTATATTTCGCGAATGTTCATTCCTGCTTGAGATATGGCATAATATTCTGGGGAAATACATCTCATAGCTCCCAGACTTTTAGATTACAAAAACGAATTGTACAAATAATAACCAAATCCCACCCACGTGATTCATGTAAGCCTCTCTTCATTAATCTAGAAATTTTACCATTACCGTGTCTGTTTATTTACGAATCAGTGTTGTTTGTCAAAAATGACTTGCTTAAGGGCGGGAATATATTCTCAGAAAATGCCGATGTCTATTACTATAACACTCGACGTAGAAATCATATTCATCGGGTGACAGTATCAACAGCTCATTACAAAAAATTCACATACAACACATGTACATTATTTTACAACACTTTGCCAGATGACATTAAACGATTAAATTCAATAGAAAAGTTTAAATCCCAAGTGAAATCGTTTCTGCTGCATAACTGTTTCTATACAATTGGAGACTATACTGAGCATCACAAGAAAAGTAACATTAATTTTAACAATGATACATAATGCATTATTTACCATTTGGACAGTATAAATGTGTATAAACAACCTGTAACAACTATTGTACTACAGCCTCCGGGTCAATGACCCATATCTCGATCAGGTTTTTCGTCCAGTTTCCCTGATCAATTGAGCAAATGCTGAGATGGCCCCTTGTTTTGCTTCTGGGCATAAATGTAACTTCATTATCTGTGTACGTCTTCTAGAATTCAGTGGGAAATACAATGATTCAAATTATCGTTTCCATGTTGTCGCGGCAGGAAGTATTATTCCGAAGGACAACATGATAAGAGCTAAAATTTATTGCTTATTTATCCTTGAAAATAGATTTTATTACATGGGAGGTTTTTTAAAAATTTAAGTAGTATATGACAGTGTAGGGATCACAGAATTTGGAAAATGTGCCCACAATTCACTTTTCCCCATAGCACGTCATACGCAGTTTTAACTGTTTTTTGACGTTAAATAAATAAATAAATAAATAAATAAATAAATAAATAAATAAATAAATAAATAAATAAATAAATAAATAAATAAATAAATAAATAAATAAATAAATAAATAAATAAATAAATAAATAAATAAATAAATAAATAAATAAATAAATAAATAAATAAATAAATAAATAAATAAATAAATAACAAATAAATAAATAAATAAATCAAATAAATAAATAAATAAATAATAAATAAATAAAATAAATAAATAAATAAATAAATAAATAAATAAATAAATAAATAAATAAATAAATAAATAAATAAATAAATAAATAAATAAATAAATAAATAAATAAATAAATAAATAAATAAATAAATAAATAAATAAATAAATAAATAAATAAATAAATAAATAAATAAATAAATAAATAAATAAATAAATAAATAAATAAATAAATAAATAAATAAATAAATAAATAAATAGATGTTTTTGGATTTTGCCCGGGTTCCTATCCATGTAATGAAATCATAGATACCTTTCACATGGCCTGATGCTGAATACTTTTCTCTCAATTTCTGTGCGCACTGGAAATTAGTAATACAGAAGGTAAATAAGAGCGAGAGTAGGGATTCCACGGCTCAAGAAAACGTGTTCAAGTTGCAGTTGTCACAAGTCACACACGGTTTTTGAATGTTGAAGTTCTATTCATAAATGAATAAATAAAAAGTTACAGAGTATAAGTGAACAGTGCGAACTGTCTAAGGTTGTCCAATCATGCAAAAGCATGAACCATATTCAAACTTTCCTTGGCCTTAGATATTAATGGACAGATAGCAAGGGGTTAACGCTCACAGTGACAACGGGCCACGCTGAAACCCCAAAGGA
Source organism: Teleogryllus occipitalis (assembly GCA_011170035.1). Lineage (NCBI taxonomy): Eukaryota > Metazoa > Arthropoda > Insecta > Orthoptera > Gryllidae > Teleogryllus > Teleogryllus occipitalis. The sequence continues at coordinate 26,245 of BLKR01007417.1, read as the reverse complement.
AGTGGGAACAACTATGTGCCGGAATATATGTATTTCTGACAGACCTCATTTCAGACAGAAACAAACGTACCTTTTGCTATTTTCAGGCTTGTAAGAGAATATCCTAGCAGTTTAGATAGTAAACTATTGTCTGCGATCTTACAGCACACGTACTGACTCGATTATCGAATCAGTTCCATTCGTTGCCAACCTTCTATGTGTAGCAGCCCTGTTGCGGTGAGATGACGTTATTGACCTGTACTTGAATGGGCTTCAGTGCAGCGAATGGTAAACACTATAATTTAAACACTGCTGATAAGGCGTACTAACGGTTTAATTCACTCACCAATATATTCCCACACCTACCAAAAATCTGTCCAAAAATCATATCAGAAGTTTAAAACTGCACATCAAACCGTAACTTCGTCAGCGCTCCCGCATGATTCTCCGCCCTGGACTAGATGACAGTCACCACACGCCGGGCGCTTGGCAGGCACAGGTGATGCTGGGGCGCGTGCGGGCGAGGTCACGCGGAGGGAAGGGGGCGCGGTGATTGCGCAGTCGCGTTTTTTTCCCTTTGCGCGCCGCATCTCGCCCGACCCGCCACGCAGTCGCCACGCGAAATTGCGTTACCTGGTGAGCGGGTGCGAGGATGCCATAAAAGACCACGAATTACATTATGCCCCGCGATTCAAGCGCGCGGGCAGGCCGATAGGCGGGCGGGCGGGCGGGCGGGCGGGCGGGCGGGCGGAACCTGGCCAGGCCGTGGGTGCGCTGTGGCCAGTGAGTTGAGAGAAGCGGGCCGACCAGTGGAGGGACGTAACAGGGCCCGACGAGGTGCGGACAGGAGGGTGGACAGGAGAGGTACGGGATGACGCAATATGGGACAGGAGAAAGAATGCATGAGAGAATGTAATACGGGTGGGAGGATACTGGCTCGCCCGTATTACCCCGAACAAGGAAGGGAGAGAGACGGCTGGCGAAAGAATGAGAGAACGGGAGTGAGAAATGGTGAGACACCTGGTGAAAGAAAATGTGAGAATGGGAGCGAAGGAATAAGTAATCATTTTTATTGACTTATTTACAGAACGGCGAACACAGTAAAAACTATGGGAAGCTTCAAAAGAAGAAAAGCTACATTTAATGTCTAGAAACAAAGCAAGGAACCATGTTACAAGCAACAATCACGATGTTGAAAACGGTCCGTGACCTGTTTGTTAGGGTACTGATCCGGCATTCGCCTGGTGTTGATCGGACAAACCACGGAAAACTACCAATCAGAGTGGCCGTCCGCTAGAATTCTCCTCCACACAGCGACTGAATTCGACCTAACTGAAAAGCTAGTGTCGATAATCCTGCCGCCGTCGGGACTCGAACCTAGGACCTCCCGGTCAGAGGCGCTGCAGTAACATCAGCTGATGCACTGAACCACCAAAGCGAAGGACTAATCCAGACAATTTAGAAGGTAAAATTTTAGATTTGTAATGTAAACATAAGGCCATTCGAATGTCTTTTGGTCGATATTGTAATAACCCTATTTCTCGAAAACAGGTTTGCATCTTCTCTTGAACAGATATGTATTGTTAATACCGATTTCCAAACGACGAGGATTGAAACATTCTTCAAATAAACAAGTGAATTCTCCTAAAAGTCAAAAACATTTCGAATTTGGACTCCCAATTTTCGATAATTCATTATCTCGTTAATATACGAAACCAACAATATAAAGAAACCAATCATACACTATAATCTGCGAAGTTTTCTGTAAATTATAAATAAAAAAATATTACATGCATAACGTAAGTGTACAAGCAAATAAATATCACGCTGAATTTGATATTCAGTACGCAGTCAACTACCTGCGGGCAAATTCCTACTAAAAGCGTTGTGTGTTGATCTCAGGTCGCATGCGGTTTCGAAAGTCGCATCAGTCCGTGGCCTGGTGCAATCCAATCAAAAGCACTGAAAAGTTTAACTGTATGAGTTTTCGAGTAGGCACTATCTGCTGGTAAAGATTCAAAAATTCGATTGTCCGACATCACGAGTGTTGCGTGTCAGCCTTTCAATTGATCGAGGGAACCGCATTGATGCTGATCGAGATACGTTATGACCTAGAAACTGTTTACAATAGTTGTTAGAGGCATATTCATTTTCAATCAAATTTATACACAACTTTATGGCAAATTCTATGCAGACATGATTAAAAATGACCAATTGAAAATATTAACCTTTTTATAATTTTCGATGTTTCGGCCGGTAGATTGTGGCCATAGTTTACAAGAGGGCCAATCATATCAACAAAAATTAATTTTGGTGAATTTTTTAATATGACGTAACAATCAGGGTGGACATTAAATTTGCTTGAATTGTGTAACGGTATTTCAAGGTCATATAATGCAAATATAGTTCTCCAGATGACGACCTTAATCTAACAACAAAAAATAATGATAAAAAAGCGAAATGGTTATTAATGTTAATTATGTTTTTGAATGAAATTGATCAAGTTGGGTTTAAATTATTAATTGAAACAAATGTTCACCCTTATCCATATCCATTTTAGAATTATACAAATCAAAACGTAACTAATGAATTGGTATTCAAAACGCAATGGAGGAGGGGGGGAAAGTTGCAATTAACCCGGAAGTGCTTGCAATAGATCTGCGAGATTGAAGCCACGGCAAATTTATGTTCCTGAATTATTGCGATGCATTAGTCGTCTGATATTTCAAGTATTCCTTCATTGTACTTTTCGGAGATCGTCTGGCCTTTTTTTTTTATCCTTTCGCTGAATCATTTCCCGTGAGCAAGTTGAAACTTGATCGCTGCGCTGCGCGATATCTGTCAAACACGTTGGGTGCAATGCCACCAGTGAGCTCCGGGACTGAGCGGTATCATAGTATTATTTTCAGCCATATATGTGACAAGCGCCTATTCAGAAAATCAATTCAGAAATGTACTCAAATTTTCAAAAAATTTAACACGACCTTATTTCAAAATCTATCTTTAAGGAAAAACCTTTTTATCTTTAATAGTTTAGTTGTAAGAAGTCTCCAAAAGTGTTTTGAACTTTTGCAATTTTCTAAAAATCAGGGTTTTTAAGAAGTTTTTAAGAACATGAGACCTGCACCATTCCTGTTAAAAGTCCTTCACACTATCCAACAGCACACAATTAATCAAAACGATGGAGCCATTTGTTTTGAAAATGTGGAAATGCTCCGGGGATTCATGTAAAGTTCCCCCCAAAATTAAAATATCTGTTTGAAATTCTAGGAGCCACAACATCAGCCAGATCAATTGGGCAATATCAATTGTGGAGAAAATAGGCTGAACGGTTTAGCCGCTAGCGTTGTTCACAGACTGATAGACGGTCAGGCAGACAGACGATTTGCCGTCAGTCAATTTTTCGGTATCAAGGATCCACCAACATGGATTCTAGCTTCACCACATGATAGAGAATTTTTTTTCTAAATTTTGCAACTGTATTTATGCACTTTTTCGTGACCAAGGCCTTGTAATAAGTTTTTCTGACGAAAATTCGCAGTTTTACCGCGCAGCATTAGATAAATTTCTCTCTACTCTGTAGAGAGAAAGCAGAAGACTGATAAGAGGCAAAGAGCAAGTTAAAAAATACACGAAGCGCAATAGCAAGGATAGGATGGAATGGGCGGTGCGAAGAGGTTGCATGAGCGCGAGGCGCGCAGCCGAGCAGGGTTGCGGGGCGTGGTGCGGGAGGAGAAAGGGGTCGGGGAGATAGAGGCGGGGGGGGGCGAGCAGTGGGCAGTGGGCGGGGGGCGGGGGAGGGGGCGGGGAGTTTTATTTCCGCGGTGACCCGCCCTGGCGCGCGGAAGCCGCCGCTAATGCACGAGTCCTGTCCGCTCGCCGCCGCGCCCGCCGCCGCGCTCGCCGCTCGCCGCTCGCCGCGCCTGCCGCGCGCCTGCCGCGCGGATCAAGGAGCCGCCCGGCTCGCGCACGGCGCGCGCGTTTCGCGGGCTACTCTGCACCGCACCTGCCTCCGCCTGCGCCTGCACATTCTCCGCCCCGGCGCAGGTCACGGAACGCGCACGCGGACATGGCAAGTTCCCGGACACCTGTTTGCAATGATGTAGAACCGTTCTAGAGATTCCAGCCGAACGTTCTAGGGCCAATGTCTTCCATATTATTGTTCACCATACACAAATCCGTTTCTGACGTCTTGTACGTGGAATGTACTTGATTACGTCATATGTGTTCCAAAAAGCTCATTTCCTTTGAAACGAATTAATGAATCACATTTACATAAAAATATATAATATTAATGAAAGCAATTTCCGTTCCTTAAATATATATGTGTGCATTGTGAAGTTTTTCATACCGATTACAAGACCATTTTGTTTCCAGATACTGACAATCTAAAATATATTGCATATGTTTTGATATCTTGATGATAAGCAATATATTTTCTTACATTGTCTATTGCTGTTACTGAGACGTATTCAGTGCTGAACTAATTTCAGTTTATATTTCTAGATATTGATAAATAGAATATCTAAACGAATACGCATCAGTATTAGTGCTTCAATCGCTATGAGAAAAAAAGTAGATTGAAACTTTAAACATTGAAATTATAGAAGCTAAGGATATTCAAAGAAGAGAAAATAGTCATAATTCCAAATGACAAATAAGTTTAATAAAAAAGTGTTTCAAAACTACTGGCGAATGTAGAGAATACCAACGGGACTATTAAATGAGTTATTGCAGATGTGAATTGTAACGTATACTAGGGAAATTGCTACACGGATTGCATTCTTTATTACAGTGCTACAAAAATTACGTTTACTCCAAGTAACATTTTGAATTCTACAAGAGAAAAAATCCCATAAACACTAACACGAAATACCACATCTCTATAAAATTATCTACGAAATAAACGTAAAGCTTTATTGGAAAGCACATTTTATTAAAGACCCGACAAACATGCGCCAGCCATAACCAGTTTTTGCAACTTTCTATTGAAGCCGCTCTTAAAATGAGTCGACGGGATGCGGCGACGGGGTAGCGGGGCGGTGGAGTGGTGGGGCAGCGGGGTGACGTTAGGGCGGGGAGGCGGGGTAGCGGGGTGACAGGGTGGCAGGGTGACGGGGTGGCGGGGTGGCAGGGTGGCAGGGTGGCAGGGTGGTGGGGTTGCAGGGTGGTGGGGTGACGGGATGGCGAAGTGGCGGGATGGCGAAGTGGTGGGGTGACGAGGTCCGGGATGACGTGATGGGGTGGCAGGGTGGCGGGTTGGCAGGGTGGCGGCACGACGGGGCGACGGGGAGGCTGCGAGCTGTACGCCTGGAGGGCGCCGCCCCTCAGACCTTTGTATGCGTTTAAAGAAAGATCGTAAAAGTAAAGTGGATTGCTCGTCACTCAGAGGAAAGCAGAGCACAAATCTACAGCGCTCGCTCTCAACCGCGCGCGAGCGGCGAGCGGCCGACGCTTTGAACTGCTTTCGCGGTATCTGCAGCTTCCATAAACGGCTCCGCGCAAAAGAGAGTAATTACTTCGGCGGGATATGCGCATACGTAAAACTCGCGCGCACCGCAGTGGCGGGAGCGCTACCGGCTCGCGCTCGTTTCAGCGGTGACGCGGTTCCATGGCCGCTGCCGCCGCTGTCCACGAGCCAGGCGCCGGAACACTCCGCAGCACTTCGGCCGCAATCGACACAACGCCTCGGATGGTCGCTGCTGCCATGTTGCTTAAGTCGTTCGATATATCGACGCTACTATCGTCATCACTACGGTCACGGCCGTACTGGTCATCGATCTAGGCAAGGAAATGGAAAGCAACAATTCATTTTCACATTTTATATTTGGGGCATCCTCATTGATATCTCGACACCGCAATTTCTGTCATATTTGGTGGAATTATTATCGGTGTGTTTAGTTCCATCAAAATGATTGCGTCCTCCGCCAAAATGATCAATCCCTCTTAGTCTATTTGCACCACCAGGTGTGATATTCAGTTCTCTGCTTGTTATCCTGCACGCAAGTCCAGCTCATAGTTCACCTTTAAATTCTCACAAACTGAAGCATCATATCTTCTCGTTTGCCCTTCCGTCTTCTCTTGTTTACACAAAGTAGGTGTATAGAGTATGAGCATCCGCAACGGCAGAACACCAACAGAATAGGCAGCATTCTTAGTTGCGAGAAAGTCAAATAGTAACAAATTTAACTGGAACCTCTCTGAAGCCACCAGCCCTGCCATTTCTTTTTCCGCGAATGAGCTGGTAAATGATGTATCCAGCGCATCGCTGCCGCGATCGCGGCTGAAGATATGCTTTCGATTTAAAGCGTAATGAGGGGAGCGCTGTCGGGGCGGCCCGGCCGGGCGATAGGCAGGCAGCCAAGCGGCCGCGGAGCAGCGCCGGGAGGGGGGAGAGAAGGAAAGGGGAGACGGAAAGGGGAGGAGCGAGGTCCGTATTCATCGCTCTGTGGGCGACTCCAGTGTTTTAACAGCGGCTCCGAATGGATTGCAGGTGGCACCAGCCATTGTGGACGTGATTCGCACAGTAGCAGTGATATGGTTTTGGATTGGAGATGATACCGATGATGAAAGTGGGTGGTAATAGAGGTGGCAATTGAAATGGTGATAATGACTTATGGCACTAGTGGAAGATTTAGAAATGGAAATAGGAGTGGTAATGTTAGGTGTTAATAGCTGTGATGGTGTTAGCAGTGATGATTCTAGATGAAGTAGTGATTGTAGATGTAATGGAGTAGAGTGATTGCAGTTGGATAATAGTGATTGTATGTGGATACTAGATATGGTAGTAGTGGTGGAGGAAGTAACACTTGGTAGACGTAGTAGTGATGGTGGAGATAAAAGTGTTCGCGAAGGCAGCAGGGGTGGAGGAGTTGTGGGTGGTAGTAGTTCTGCTCATAATTGAGGTCGAAGTCGTGAAAGGAGTCGAGGGGCTGGTATTGGTTGCGGTGGCGGTGGTGGTCATAGCAGAGAACACGGTAGAAATCATGGTAGTGGGAGTGGTCATGGTAGTGGACGTGCTGTTGTAGATACTGGGTTGCCGCTGGTCAAGACAAAGGCAACAGTGAAGGGAGCAGCAACAGCGGAGGCGGCGACTAGAGCGAACAGGGAAAGTGGCGGCAACAGTGAAGGCGGTGGTGACGGTTACTGTGAAGGTGATAGCAACATCGAAGGCGATGACAACCGCGGAGACGGTGGCTACAGCGGAGGCCATGGTGAGGGGGGAGGAAGCCACTGCGAAGGGCTTTCGAGGACCGTTCGACCGTGCGGAAATCGCTCGCGGCTCAGGGCTGGCGCCGGAGCCTGGGCCTCCGCCTCCGCCCCGCCAGCGCCTCGGTGCTACAACGCAATGGCACCAATTCCTATTATGTTATGATCACGTTATTAGTTGGAATATCGAATGGCCGTGCCGAACCTAAAATTGGCCCGGCTGCATTGCAGATTACCTCACGGCTGCGAGAGACGACGGCGGCGGCGGCCTTGTGGCGGAGGGGGGAGGCGACGGGACGCTGCGAGAGCAACGGAGCGAAGAAGGGGGAGCGGGCGGGGCGCGAGGGAGGGCGGGCAGTGTCGGGGCACGGCGCACGGTAGCGTCTGCGGAGGCGGAGGAGGGGTAAAGTGATCCAGTTACTGCCGGCTTACCCTGCGCCGCCGCCCCCGCCCCCGCCCCTCGCGCTCCACAGAGGCGCGAACGGGAGGCGAGAACTAATTGCACGCTAATTCTCAGCTCAGTTTAGTATTAGCCGCGGTAGAAGTCTCGTCTAGCTAGCCGGGCGAGCCCTCGCGGCGGTGCCAATTACTCCGTGTACCATTCGGCGTTGATGGGAAAATGGAACCGAATTTAACGGGGCCTAGATTGCCGCAGGAAGGAACATGCGGTCGCGGCGACATAGTGAGTTTGGCGGGGGGAGGGACGGGCTCAACGGAACAGGAGGAACAAGGAGTGGAGAGGACGAGGGGAGAACGCGGGAGCGGGAGCGGAAGCGGGCCGCAGGGGGTGGGGATGGCGGGCGCCAGCGAGGGGCGGGCTGCGAGGGCGCAAAGCGCACCGTTGGCTGTCTCAGGTGCGAATTCCGGCGCGGGATTATTTCCGACGGTCGATTCAGTGGCGCGTGTGGCGAGATGAGACGCGGCGCGCGCAAATGGCGTCGACTCGAAGCGCGCAGATGATACGGCGGAAACACGCTTTACGCCGCGTTACCGGCAGATTGCACCAGGCAGATGGCAACGCCTTCCCACTGCCTAGAATGGGTTTCAGAGACTGGGCCGCGCAACGACTGCCGATTTTATTAGAGGGCAAAAAATGGCGATGCCGGGAATTGTCTTGCTGGTCTAAAGTTGATTTCCTTGGAGAGCAAGATCTGAAGTCCAACCACCTTGAGTCGCTGAATGACTGGAATTGGAAGACTCTCAATTGAGGAAAAGGGTCGCTGAAATTACATATGGCAATAAGGCGCAATAGTGTGTGAAGCAATTGAGAATGTCTGAATAACCAAGATTATTCTAATGAATTTTATCAAAGCCTGATACACAAATGTTGAAAAAATAAGAAACAATAGGCATAATGAGAGAATTTCATTTTAACTTGATAATCAAGTGCCATAGCAAGGTTTGTGAGAACTGCTCTCAAAGGAAATTTACCCATGCAAAATTAGTTTGACGGTACATATTTAGGGAAGCATTTTATCCAAATTTTCAACAGTCAGTAGTATAGCTCTATTGTTGATTTATAAAACATGTATTTCAATTTGTGTTTATTACATATTAACATTTCTATACCCTTTCATCCTAAAAGGAATACAGGAGAAATGTCTTTGGTTTTTCCATGACTTTTGTTTTCCAATGACTCGTTTTTCGTTTGCAGTTTTCGCAAATGAACTATGTTAAGAGAAATTTTGCTTTCCTCTTTGAGGTGAGGCTTTGTCTATAACATGTGTTGTTATTCGAGTTGTATTTTCGTATAAAAATAAAGATAATTGAGAATAAATAATATCCCTGTATGTGTATACATATGTAGGTACAAATGTGCGTACTCCCCATGCCCCAATCTCTAATTTTGCTTTCCAACATGTCTTGATGCTCTTCGCTACGCATTCTATAAAAGTATAAACCAGTGTAAAAGTCATGTAGAAATATTTGAATGCTTGAGATGGAGTCTATGTTTCAGGCCGGAGGACAAAAAGACATGCAAAAATACTTCCTTAGATACGCAAAAACCTACCTTCCAAGAACGTGAAACTGACATGTTTTTTCGTACCATTTTATCAATTCATTACATGTGAAACTATATTCTGTTGATTTTTAAATAAATATTCAATAACCTTGTATTCTGTTATTTGAGATACGTGGGTAATATACCCCAAAGTCTAGAATCAGTCAGTGTCGCTTGCATTCATATAACCTTTCGAAGGATAAAACCTATTGCTAGATTTGAGGGACTGTAAAAATCCAAAGTTTCCAAAAATACACTAAATATGAATTTCAAATTGAAAATGTACTAAAAAATCAATACATTTTCACTGTATACCCACTATGTATAATCTGGCTAGAAAATAGATTAAACAATTCAAGAAAATGTTTCCTGACATTCTACTTAGAGATGGTTATTATAAGTAAGTATTCGTAAGGGAGAGATTTTATGAAAAATTATTTGTACTTTATAAGAAGGAAAGAGATGATTCGACAATGATAGTCTACAGAATTTTTGTATCCTTATAAGAGGTCACATTCAGATCGAAGAAATGTTCTTTTTACGAATCAACACTACCAGATTCTAAGTGAATGTTTAATGTATCGATATTAAATGTCTATAAAATGATGAATAAAGAACGACGCCCATGACGTGAATGAGGGCGGGACAGTGAATGACAAACATGATAACGTCAGAAAATTGTTTCGACTTTACAAACAGAAATACAAAAGCAATTTCCTATGAAGTTGGATATCGCTTTTGGAATTAATGCACGCTGTTCCCCTATCAAAACTAATTGCCAGAATATGGCATGTATAGTTTACCGGGCAGTGTGACTGCCGTACTTCAAAGGATAATTCACAGACTGATGCGCATTCAATTCGGATAATTATTGTTCCATCAATTGTTGCAACATTTCTACTACAAATACCACGTTGTATGCGCTGTCGTATTTGCGTTTTTAAATTCCGCGAATAGAACTCTTTCTGTTTTGACTAAACATTACAAACAGGGCAAATAATCCTTTTATCCACGTTTTACTGTGTACTAATGTCCCAGCGCCATCAAGCAACCATGTCAATGACCTAATTCTAAAGAACAGCATGACGGCGCTCCTCTAACTAGTAAAGCGGCTTTAAGAAAATTACGCTAGAGAGATTTATTTTAGTCCGATTGCTTTAGCGAGAGTCACCTCCACCCCAAACCATGATTTTCGACAAAGTGTTAAAAACACACCTATTATGTTTCAAAGAATACATTATTTTTTCGAGATTCCTCCTTTACGCGTTATTACATGTGGTACTATTATTGGAAGATTTTTACTTATTTGTGGGTAAAGTTTACCTCATAAAAATAAACAAAAATGCATTAAAATAGTTTTTCAATGAGTCATGATCACAAAAATTTTGTAATTTCGTTTGCTCGAAAATATTGCACTTTTCCATGCGAGTGATTAAAATATCGCCTCTTTAAATTCTTATTATTGAAAGAGGATTTCACACCTTTGTAACTTATTTCCCTCGAAATAAAAAAAGAATGTGTATATATTTCTTCGTTACATATAATATACTGAACATTCAGCAAAATCTGAGGGAGAAATCACGGCGAACCATTTCATAACACCATTGGCGAATAATTCATAATTAAAGAAGCAATCAAAGCTACTATTGATTGATCTCAGTTTCATGTTTCAAATTTTCCGCTGTCTGCATAAATGATCACACCGTGTAGAACAATCAGCACCTGTAGGTTTTACTTTGCCATAGATTATTGGTAATTCCACTGTTATGATTACATGAGGATTGTTTTGTTTGCCGAGACAATAGAATACCAGTATAATAAAAACTCGCATATAAAGGGAAGGGCCGGACATTAAACAGGGTTATGATGCCTGCATGAACGCATGATTCACATGCATGATGCATACGAACAGCAGCAAGAAACTAACTTGAATGTACGCCTGTTTTAATCCAAAGTTTATAGTTTCTCGAGTGTATCGAGGCATAAAATAACGCATAAAGACAATACATTAAGGTTTTTGAAATCTTGCCGCTAAAATGCATAACAGAAAATATAAAATTAGTGTTAATGAGTAATAAACTTTGCATATTTCACAACTACAATATATTACAGCTGGACCGCACATGACAGCATAGAAAATAGATGCAAAGTAGCTGAATCAAATTGCGCACAATCCTCTTAAATTCTGTGCTTTCTTTTCTTATCCTTTGTAATACTTTTACGTGTAATAATATTGAGTTATAGAATGGCGGCAATTGTGGGCAAAAATACTTAGATTTACGCTTTTCAGTGAAGTAATTATGTTAATTAAAAGGAAAGAACAATGAATAGTCCCCTCTTTTCAATATACCACTTACATTGTAGTATACGAAAATATAACTCACAAAAATAATCACAAAGAAGAGAAAATTTGTGAACAACATAATGAATATGAAACCGTCACATTCAGCATAATGAATCTTTTGTTGTGTGTAGAGAAGAAAACGAGAAAGTATACACAGAGAAACCCAAAGCATCAATGATAGCGAATCTTGAGAATTATTTTCGAAAAAAACAAAACTTTGAGATTAAACAAATCTAGTAGTCCTTAGAAGTGCCATTAATTATATTTAACGACGCATTGGCATTTTTTATGAAAGGTCCAAGCAATAGAGAGATGTTATTTAAGCGGTTCAGTTGTTTAAATATAATGGAAAATACTTTTTCAGACAGACAGACTCAGACAGATCGACGGAGAGAGAGCGAGACAGGCAGACCGACGAAAGCAGCAACAGTATTTATCAAATTTTTAGTTACCAAAAGTCAGCAATAAGAGATTTTCTATCGAATATTCTTCATAAACCGCCCCACGAAGGGCGAGAAAGTAAAATATCGTTTTTACACAGTATGATCGGAAATGATGTTGCCGTACTTAACCAAAATGTGCTGCTATTTTCGTTCAAACATAGTTTATTTTACACTTATAGAATGTTAGATGGTTTTCCTAAAATTATTATCGTTATTCAAATGAGAATACATAAAAGAAACATTACATTGGCTTTTGGATATACGTCACTTTTATATTTTGTTTGCCTTCGGCCGCCTGTCAGTCTGCCTGTCAGTCTGCCTGTCAGTCTGCCTGTCAGTCTGCCTGTCAGTCTGCCTGTCAGTCTGCCTGTCAGTCTGCCTGTCAGTCTGCCTGTCAGCCTGCCTGTCAGCCTGCCTGTCAGCCTGCCTGTCAGCCTGCCTGTCAGCCTGCCTGTCAGCCTGCCTGTCAGTCTGCCTGTCAGTCTGCCTGTCAGTCTGCCTGTCAGTCTGCCTGTCAGTCTGCCTGTCAGTCTGCCTGTCAGTCTGCCTGTCAGTCTGCCTGTCAGTCTGCCTGTCAGTCTGCCTGTCAGTCTGCCTGTCAGTCTGCCTGTCAGTCTGCCTGTCAGTCTGCCTGTCAGTCTGCCTGTCAGTCTGCCTGTCAGTCTGCCTGTCAGTCTGCCTGTCAGTCTGCCTGTCAGTCTGCCTGTCAGTCTGCCTGTCAGTCTGCCTGTCAGTCTGCCTGTCAGTCTGCCTGCCAGGTCTGCCTGTCAGTCTGCTCGTCAGTCTGCTCCGTCAGTCTGCCTGTCAGTCTGCTCCTGTCAGTCTGCCTGTCAGTCTGCCTGTCAGTCTGCCTCGTCAGTCTGCCTCAAGTCAGTCTGCCTGTCAGTCTGCCTGTCAGTCTGCCTTGCCGGGGCCTGCCTGTCAGTCTGCCTGTCAGTCTGCCTGTCAGTCTGCCTGTCAGTCTGCCTGTCAGTCTGCCTGTCAGTCTGCCTGTCAGTCTGCCTGTCAGTCTGCCTGTCAGTCTGCCTGTCAGTCTGCCTGTCAGTCTGCCTGTCAGTCTGCCTGTCAGCCTGCCTGTCAGTCTGCCTGTCAGTCTGCCTGTCAGTCTGCCTGTCAGTCTGCCTGTCAGTCTGCCTGTCAGTCTGCCTGTCAGTCTGCCTGTCAGTCTGCCTGCCAGGCTGCCTGTCAGGCTGCCTGTCAGGCTGCCTGTCAGGCTGCGTCGGACTGTCTGTCAGTCTGCGTCGGACCGCGTGCATCTCTCTGGCGTCTCTTTGCCTGCCTGCCTGCCTGCCTGCGTTCAACGCTAGAGTAGAAATCGTTCAGCCAATTTGCTTCAAGATGTAACTAAATTCCCCGATGTAACTAAACGAACTCGAGGTTGTGGAAATTTTCGACCAGATAGTTTACATGAAACACCAAATATATTTTCAAAATACTCACAAATAGCTCAAAATATTTTGATGAAACTTTTTTCTCGGATAGCGTGAAGCACGCTATCCGTGCAGGACTCGTTTCGTTAAATCCCTGATTTCTAAAAAATTGAAGAGTTGCAATATTTTGGGAGTCATCCTACAAGTATAATATTGAAGATTAAGTTTTTTTCCTTAATGAAACCTGTTCCTTAAAAACATCTTGAAAGAACGTCATGTACAATTTTTGACAAATGTGAGTTCTTTTGCATAATTTTGCGCGAAATACAAGCCACTTTTAAACTTTTTAAGCATTTTTTCTCTAAAACAGTACTTTTTCTTTAAATTTACCTTTAAATTTAATTATCAATGAAATATAAAAATATGGTGCTAATCCCGTTTTCGGCAAAGTATCTGTGTTTTGAAAAATTTGAAAATTACAAATTTGAAGATAGGAATTTTGTCTTGAATTATTATAAAAAATAAGCTCTTTAAATAAAGTCACGAACAGTTTTTTTGAAAGTGAGAATCTTTCGCCTAACTTAGGCTTGAAATTAATGCAATTAATAAAAACATTCAGAAAAACCGTTCCAATTTTTTCTTCATTCTTTTTAGTAAAAAAGGAGAGGTGCTTAAAGTAATTGCGCTGGTGTCATTTCCATCGAACTTAATGATTTTTGAAAAACGCAAATTTGGAAATAATGCGAAAAAGTATGCGCAGTTGTAGCACTTTTAGTTTACTCTAATTAATGGACTAAATCAAGAATGTGGTCACAACGCCGAGTGAAGCATTTTAATTCAGGCCACTCCGATTTCTCGTGGATCTTCCCAGTCAGTTTGTGTCAGATCACTTCTCATGAAGACATCACAAATTCCCGGCCGCTCTTGCCAGTAAAATTGGTAAACCAAAAGATAAGCGCCAGCATATAAAGCCTCGGCCATCACCGTCCGAATTCCCGTGGGCGGTAGGCGGGCGATATCGCGCCAATCGAGCGCATTCTCACTCGTCATCCCTGACGGCCGCAAACCCAACAGCGTAGGGGGGCGGGCGGGGCGGGGCCCACGCGAGGGCCGGGGCGGGCCGGTGGACCGACGTGGTAGGCCGGAGAGGTGGACCGCGCTGCTAGGCCAAGCGCGCGTGTGGCTTTTCCCGCGAATGGAACGCACCAGCCACACAGCGTGTGTGGCCGCGATGCCAACGTCGCACACCGCCGTTCCCCGCCTCACACCCCCGCTGTCCCCGGCCTCTCGCCCTCGTCCCTGCCCGCTACTGGCCACCGCCGCCGCCACCACCACTCGTCCGTCCGTCCGCCTGGTCGGGGCGCGTTCACACGTGCATTTTTTAAGCGCATTGCGATGGCCCGCAGTTTCCGCGCTCGCTGCCTGTCGCCGTCGCTCTCCCGTGATCGGAAATCCCCTCATATGCGGATCGCTTCTCTTGGCTCACATTTTCATCTTTCACACATAGTTCACTCTTTTCGTTATATCTAACCATGTCACTCTTTAGGTATTTTGTTGACTTTATCTTGAGAACCTCTTTTGCATATATGCCATTTTCGAAATTTTTCTGAAATATTACCTATACTTATTTTTTAGGTTAATCCTTTATTTCTTCAGCTTCTCTTATTCTCTATTTAATGTAATTTACTATTCTACGAAACGCCTATCTCTCTTTCAGTATCACTACTTTTTAATTTTTTTATATTGTTTTTGGTCATTTCTCCTCAGTTCCTTTCCCCATGTTACCATACGTGACATTCCCTTTGGCTTCATAAACGCCAAATATTTCATGTTATTCGTCTTCGTATATCGATTCCTTTGCATAATCAACATATATCGCTTAGTCCTGATCCATTTCTAACTGCTTCCATCACACCTCACACCCCAGGGAAGGTAGTTTATTCGTTGTTTCTACATCATTACTCGGTTTTATCACCGATTTCCTGCCTCTACTTTTGCGGAGACCACAGGCACGGCGCGTTGCAGCGCGGCGGCCGCAGCCTTGAGCTGCCCTCGTCCCCCCACCTCCACCCCACCTCCTCCCCACCTCCTCCTCACCCGCGCCCCTGCCGGCGGCCAGGGTGATGGAGCCCCCAGCGCGCCCTGCCCCACAAAGGAGTTAATTAACGTGGAACACACGGAGCCCGCGTGGTGCTGGACGAGCACTCTTTTCGTGTGCATTGGGAGGTTTAAATGAATGAAATTTGAATTTCGAATGAAAAAATTAATTTTGAAAGAATTTTCATTTAAATTCTTGGCCAAGATTATTCGAAATGTATTCGTCTTGAAAAAATTTCGTTCATACGTACTACCTAATTTGTGGTGATCCTTATTTAGAATGAGAAGTATCGAAACCCTATTCCACTTTCATTTTAAATATAAATGTTTTAACTCAACAGTTACCACAATTAACAATTAAAATTTTTCTTTTTAAGATAAAAGGTACAATTGAGAAGATACATATTAAATGGCATGTTATCTGCAACTTTTAAACTGATGCCTAGAGAAGGGAATCCAAATATCAGAAACACAAAATCATACAACACGAACAATAGTATAGAGCGATGAGTCATTTAAAATCGGTAGACAATACTTTTCGACATTAATTTTCAAAATCTATAGATCGTGCGGCAAGAAGCAAATACAAAAATCTAGGAAATGCAAAAAAAATGAAAAGCAAATATTCTAGAACACTTCGAAAAATAGTTTGAAGAAATGTCAAATTCAGAAGAAAATTATTAATTTATCATATTTTTGTCCACTTGTTTTGTTTAATTAAAGAACGTTTGTGGGCATGTAAAACTAATAATTCAATTGATTTGTTTAATTTTTGTAACTCGTATTACCAAACAAATAAAATAGGGTACTCTGAACACAGCGCGGCTATTTTTTTAAAAATGTATTTAACATCAGAAACAGTTAAAAACTGTGTGTGACGTGCTACGAGGAGAAGTGAATTCTGTGCACGTTTTCATAATTCTGTGATCCCTACCCTAAGCTACATACTACTTGAATTTTGAATACAGAAATAAATGAGCGGGTGTTGCAAGGATTGTTAACAAATATTTTCGCTCCGATAAAATAAAATCTATTTTCAAGGATAAATCAGCAAACAATTTGCGCTCTTATCTACACTTCCTGCCACGACATGGAGACCGATAATTTGAGTAACTATATTTTCCACTGAATTCTAGATGACGTGCACAGATAATGAAGTTACATTTATGGACAGAAGCAAAACAAGGGGCCATCTCAGCATTTGCTCGAAAGACCAGGGAAACTGGACGCAAAACGTGATCGCGATGGGGATCATTGTCCCAGAAGCTGCGGATAATACTTATTACAGGTTGTTTAGAATTATATAATCCAAATGGTAAATAATACATGAAGTATCACTGTAAAAATTAATGTTACTTTCCTTTTCATGCTCAGTATAGTCTCCAACTAATACAAAACAAACATATATGCAGCAGAAACATCAACTCTTCTATCGAGTGTAATCGTTTACTGTCATCTGGCGAAGTGTTGTAAAATAATGTATATGTATTGTATGCGACTTTTTTGTAGTAAGCTGTTAATACTGTCACCTACAATATGATTTCTACGTCGAGTGTTATAGTTATAGACAACGGAGTTTTCTGATTATATCTGCTTTTAAGTAAGTAAAAAACCACTGATTCGTAAATCAACAGACAAAGTAATAATAAAATTTCTAGATTCTTAGATTACTAGAAACTATATTCTTACGAATTACACACCCATCTACTTAAGAGGTATGCTGTGACATCTGTGAAAATAAAAAGTATCCATCTCAAAACTGCCCAAAATATTGCATAGTAAGCAATGTTAGGAATGTCTAGTTGGCAATATTCTAAACCTCGTAACCTTGCGATCCTGTTTGTGATACGAAAGGAAACCGAAAGACAAATTCCAAAATGTTCATCTAAAAAAATTCTACCTTCGCAAAATACTGACCACATCATCGCAATCGCGATCCATAATACAACTTATTGTGCTACAAATAGTAAAGTTGTTTGATAAATCATCCAGCTAGATGAGTACAGAACATTCACAAAGCAACACTGAGACCCTATAATCTTATGTAGCCATTACAGTTAACTGTTCTTTTATAAAATTTATTTCCTGTTTATTAGAACATAGATAAGTAAAAATTTACACTATACAGATGTTTAGGATGCATACTACTAACACATACTATGCTTAATACATGGGCAAGGAAGCCAATTAGGCACCACTGTTAATTGTCAATTTCAGCGAATTTATTTTTTTCAGGCATACTTGGAAGAGGAATTTGTTTTGAAGTCGAGTTAGTTTTGTAGGATTTCTGCGGAGGTTGAGCGCATTTAGTGTGGGGATTTGTGGTATAGTGAAATAGAAGTTAGAGGCGAGGTAATTAATATGTGTCTGTAGATTCGATGGAGTTAACAGCCGTGGCGAACAGGGACGTAATGAATCATCTTAACTCGTAATGGCTTCCCTTTTCAGAGGTATGCTACGGAAGGCGATATTAGGAACTCGGGTGATACTTGTGATCTTTGCCAGATATTCGAATGCCAGACATTTGCTGTTTTGAGGCCACGTTTTGTGTAAAAAGTTTTCCCACCAGTATCATAAAATTATTTTTTTAATAGATGCTGTCTGTGTTTTTCTTTTTCGGTTATCAACTTGAAAAACTCGATCGGAAAATCTTCATAAGAAGTGCATTTATAAATAGCGAGTGAATAGGTATTTGTAGTTTCAATTGAAGTAGATGAGCAAGATGGTTTCCTTAAACAATTTTAATTGAGTGACTTTTTGAAAAAAAATATTTGAGCAGCATTATACACAGGGAAGTAAGGAATATGATTGACTTTCCTCAATAATAATTTTTCCATTTGTTTCAACACAAGAATACTTTTATCGGTCAACCATGATGTTTACTTATTTTTTGGTCGTCAAAGAAACAGTGAAAACTGTATGTGACTTACTGGGGAAGTACTATCTGCGCACGTTTTCTTAAGCAATTTGTTGAGTGACTATTTTTGAGGATGAATTTGTAGTTGTATTGTGGGTTTTATGCGTTGAGAGGACATGGATGAAACGGAAATGTTTACTGAAGTTCATAAATCAAAATAATATTTACACTGCGTACACACCATCCTCAATGTAATGGTGGCAATTATTGTTAGAATAGAAGATTAGGGATTAGATACGTTGTATGTGCACAGTGGTCTGGTGATGAATGGCATCGTAGTATTTCATTGTTCATTTTCATTCACAGGGTGTTTCATGTAGCCCACATGGAGCCCTGAAAAATGAACAATATCAAAGAAAAATTTACAAATTTCCAATAGAATATATTTTTCCCTTTATGCATCATAATTGTCTTATTATGACGGTCTTTATCTACAATACAATGGAAAGCCAAAATATTCCAAACAAACTGAAAACTTTAATCATACATGGTGATGGTTACAGTTGTATTCCTTTTCTACGCCGTCTCCAAGTGGGACTTCTAATCCACAAATAAATTATTTCAATTTTTGACTTCAGAAACTTCCATAAATCATATTGTGTAATATTATTTACTACTTCAATGTAGAGTCTCTGACGCTTTATATAGTTTTAAAAGTTTTTCATGTTTATAAATTAGCGGTTTTTGAATTTGATTAAATGAGACCTTACAAAGTCACAATACAACCTAGTTGCACTTTCGACTAGGCTAAGCAGTGTAAGCTCTGTGACGAACATAAGTAGTCGCTCATTTGACTAAAGTAGTGGGGGTAGAATCTTGAGAGAAGAGCAAGAAGGCATATTGAGTAGTGGAAGGTGCCACGACTGCGTCTGGAGGTGTCTGAGAGAAAGGCGCTGCTTGGAATCGGGAACCGGCCGAGAACATTCTGGACTTCGCCTACCAACGTGCTAACATCGTCACCGATAAGTAGACGTGTTCATTTTTGCTTTATGCCAGTGTTGTTGTTTTTGTGAAAATAATAAGATCGGATCAAGCCAGTTGACTTTGGGATACTGAAGGATTGTTCGGCAGCGAGATTATTTCACAATATCTTCTGAGTGAGGGTGTGTAGTACGGCGACATTATTGGTGCTACCACAATCGGTAAAGTTAATGTAGGAATAGTAGACCACAGACAGACAATTTTATGCTGACTGATTAAGGTTTAGCAATTGGGAGTCTGCCTTTTTCTTAGAATGTGGGAGAAAGTGGTTAAGAAGATTCATCTCAGTTGTTTTCATTGTAAATGAGAGTTTTTAGTTGTTTCATGTTGAGCAGTGGACGTAAATTTTTGTTAAATTAGTTGTCTTTATTTCTCAGAGGTATGAAAGGTTATTACTGCAAATCAGAGCCTTTTGTTAATCATTATCAAGCTTTCACTATATTGTGAAACCAATTTTGGGTTTGATATCACGTGTGATTATAGTAAGTGTATGGTGATCAGGAATTAGAATCACATATGAAGGATTCTCATGCTTTCACTATATTGTGAAACAAGATTTTTGTGGAGGCAAATGTGAAAGGAGTCATGGTGCATAGTATCCAGGATAATTTTTGAATTTTTTTTGAAAGAGTGAAAATATATTTAATTTGTATACAATCCAGTGTATGAATTTGACTGATAACCTATCAATCAAGATCCCAAAGCCCAGAGATTAGACAGGTTTATTGGCTCAAGTTTGGAATGAGCACAAGATATTTTAGGCATAACAGAAAGTTAAACTGTAGAGTGTACACATCCTGGAATATAGAGGGATGGGTGTACGGTTACATAAAAGGATACAAAAATTGCTAATTTCCCACCTGGCGACAGAAATGCTTCGATTGACATCTCGCTCGTCCAAAATGGTTAAATGGAATGGGTCTATATTTAAAAATTTCTTCTCTTATTGACCTTCCCCAAAAATCTATCTGCCTCTATCTCGTTTCTACTTCTTTAAACAAAATAATAGTAATTTTCTCGAAAAATACAAAAAAAAAAAACAATTTCCGTGAGTAGTTCGAAACGCGTCAAATGACATTTCTCTTGACTTAGACGGTGAACTGTAAGGGGTCTAACCGTGAGTGTCGAGCATACGCAGGTAATCCGATTTCAACGAATATGTAGGATATATTCGCATACGTAGGATAGATTAGCAGGATTAGAACAAGTTACTACATTTGGTCAAAAGACGATTCATCATTTTACCCCTGGAAATATTTTAGTGAAAGGTGTACGAAACACGAGACAAGAACTTCTATCGAGTAAGTGGGAGTAAACTTTCTCATCTAATTGGGAGATTACTCGTACTTGGAGGGATGAGTTACGAGAGAAGTTGAAATCTGAGAGCTTACGGCAGCGCGACCTGCTGGCCAGGGGCTGGTATTCCCGACGCTTCTCTGCGAAATCGGTCTCGGAGGACTCCTTGCTTACTGGACCTCGGCCGCAAACTACTGGAGCTGATCAAACACGAACATATAGCAGGTCTCCCGCGACCGTGTGGAAACAAAGCGCCAAGTCCGTTTTCATTAAAACGCCAGCACCCGGCCGCTGCGTCCCGCTCCATACACGCCCCTTTCCTCTGCCTCACCCACCTTCCATCTCCCTTCCGTTTCCCCCTGCATCTCTATAACCTCTCCGTGTCATCTCTTTGTCTTTTACCCCCTTGCGTTGTCTGTTCTACGTGCTTTGATAACGCTGGGTACGGAACATACTACCTGTGCTCACTACCTCCCTCCCATTCCGTATCCATCAATTTCGCGCCTCTGTGTAGGAACACAATGAAGAAGTACATTCCCCATTCCACTTCATCGTTCCTCCTACTTCCCGTTTCTCAAATCACTACATCCGATCCTCATCCACGAATTTGTTTCCGAACGCCGTCCCCTTCATTGACAGCCCATTTCCACGAACGCTTTGTCCCGTCTTTTTCCCCACCACTGTCCCACACCCACCTGGGTTTCAGGCGGAGGAGCCCATTGCTTTTCCAGTTCCACCAGCACAAATCCGAGGTAAGCTTGTCTGCAGAGGAGGCACTACAAATGCGACATCAAATGAAAATTGCTGCTCTGACTTGGACCACAAAGCTGCCAAAAACGTCCGGGCAAAAAAGTTTAAATAACAAAATTTCTCCCACGTTCCAGCACATACCAGGTCTAAGCGGGAAAGGAGAAAACATTCTACAATTATGTTAAACCCCGGCCTACGTTTACGGTTCAAAAGTAGCTGTTATCGCCGTAACGAGGCTTCACCGTTCGAAGTCAAGAAAATTGAGTTTACAAAACTAAGTCCGAACTCACGTTAACTTAATTATGACGGGAACTATGGGTTCACCGAGAAGCGCAAACACAGTGTATATTTTAGTCTACAACAACTGTGATGTTCCTGTTGATTTACTGCACACTGTGCAACAAGAAATTACATGTTATGTAAATTCTATAAAGCACAAGAACAATCAATTTCAATGTTCTGTATGTCAACGAAGGGACGAAACTTCGCTGAAAATGTACAACACATTTACAGATCGTAAGAATCTTGCCGCTGGGTTTCACTTCCTAAATACTCTTTAAGAATATCTATTTCTGAAAAATGAATTGTTGCTTTTATACGTAGTCAATTACTTCCTTATCACCGTAACGTAGTCAGAAACCACGATATGTTGGTTCTTGATACCCAAAGTGCCTATCAAAACAAATGCCTCTCCGGCAATTTATGAAACACACTTGCACCTAAGCCTTACATAAGCATTTCAACAAAGCTGATATTCCTTAGCTGGTTGGCTGATGACACTATATCTCCAATTCGAAACGGATTTTTTAATTACATTAAGCCCTTAAAAATCTTTGTATTTTATATTAACCCCTATCACATTTTTGAAATGTTTAAAAATACGGTTCAAATTCTTTTACTGTAATAACGCAATATGCAGTTGTATAAATTGTGTAAGTCCGAATTTCGGTAAAGCCTCAGTGATTTTTAAAATGGCAAAAGTTCAAAATATTTTACTTCTTTCACTGCAGTGATAGCGAAGGCAGAAGATAGAGATTTTTTCCTAATTAAATCAAATCTCTGACGACAGATCATTAATTAATGGCATATAAATTTATACATTTATACATTATATATTTTACATTTATACATTAGTAGTTTTTGCGTAACGTTTGCAGTAAAATAGTGTCAATTTAAAAAATACGTAAACAATATTTTCTCAAAAACGACTCTCAAGTATTTTTTAAAAATTTTGATTGTATAGCACAAGCTTCTCTTAACAGTATTGCATAGATCATATTTTCATTAAAAAGTCTGGAATACTGAAAATTGCAAAAATTCAAAATTACTCCGACACCCTGTTCCACCTACATCGTTTGATTTGATTCGATTTATTTTTGTCCAAGAACAGTAAAAATTCATATGTGCTACAAGGGTAGAGATATAACAAGCTTACCTTATCTTAAGATCTAGATTATCGTCCCCACCCTTTTACTATATATATATATATATATATATATATATATATATATATATATATATATATATATATATATATATATATATAGAGAGAGAGAGAGAGAGAGAGAGAGAGAGATTTAAAAATTAGACTTATTCGTTTCGGAGTTGTTAAAGACATTTCGTTCTGAATGATATTATTGTTATAATAATAATAATAATAATAATAATAATAATAATAATAATAATAATAATAATAATAATAATAATAATTTCGCTGATTCAGCAAGTTGCTGCAACTTCTACTAAGCTACTACTGCTAGTAATAATAATAATGATAATAATAATAATGATAAAATCAATAATAATAATAATAATAATAATAATAATAATAATAATAATAATAATGAATTCTCTTCATCAATATTAGACCTTTAAATAATTTGTGCACTCGTGTTTAAATATTAATAGTTTTAGTGTAATTCAAGCTAATTAAATATGTTGGAATATCAAAGAAAAGTCATAAACATCTCTACACATGGAAATTTTCCGAGGAAAAATTGAAGTCAATAACAAGAGAATGTTGTTCGAATTTTTTTTATTTTGTACCATTTTCAACTATGTTATGATAAAACATTACAGAGATTTAGATAAATTTTATAGAAGATGATTTGAATCGTGTCGTGAACCAATATTAACGATAAAGACCATCTTCAATATTAAAGATAAAAGAAAAAGTGAAAAATTGCAATTTTCGAAATTTCAGAGGTTTTAATGAGAATGGAAACTATTATATTTATAAGCCCACTGAATATCCAGTCTAGAAAATTAAAAAAGAGCAACTACAGTGCACAAAAAATAAAATGATCCTTTTAAGTTTCGAATGGGCTTAGGTTTGTTTAGTTTGATCGGGAAATATTCATTTTGGGGAAAACATCTTCTACGGTTCATGCGATTGAATTGTTTATAGACCGTCGGATATACTATCGAAAAATAACCAATGTTCGTTATCAGGGACCCTCAAGGCGTATTTCTGTTTAAATATCAATATCCACTTTTGCATTACATAATTTTCTGTATGCTACGAATACATGCCGTATATTAGTGTACGAGAAAGTAAAAACATTCACACACGAAATCGCGCCAAACACCCCAACGTTATTTATGAAAATCGATATGTGCGATGTTCTATATGGGCGTTCGTTTTCAGCGTTGAAAGTAAAGCGGAATAGCTCCCGACGCCAGTGTTTTCAACAACAGCCCGTAAAACAAACTGCTCGTCCTAGCATCAATATTTAATATTGTAGAACACCCTCCCATTAGACGGAATTCGGGCATTGTGCAACAGGCGTGACGATGCATTGAGAGAAAGACACAATTGATAAACTGCTTCCGCCGTGGAATAAAGAGTCGACTATAAAGCAACGCCATTGCCGGCCGAGGGGGGGGGGGGTTGGAGGGGCGGCCGTGAATGCGGGAAACGCGAGTCCCTACGATGAAGAATGGGCGGGCGGCGGTGGGCAGTGGGTGGCGAGCGGCTGGGCAGAGGGATTGGGTGGGGTGGTGAAAGGGTGGGTCGGGGGCGAGAGTCGGGTGCGCGGCTGCCCGCGCACGCAGGTGCTCTCTGGAGACGCTCGCGTGCGCTTCTAAGAAGCGGGCTAACGGCCGCCCCCATTACGACTTGTAACAACCTTTGTCGACGGCCCTGAACTTATGGCTCGCAGCGCCGGCGTTCGAAAGCGCTGCCGTCTGCACGACGAGAGGCAAACTTTTTAATAGCAAGACGCTTTGCGGAAACATTGAATTTGTGTCACCGGACGGAGATGTGAGCGTTAGGGGTGCCGAGACACGTGCGCGGTGCTTTGTAATGCGCCAACAAATGACCCGACTTTGTTAATTAAGTCACTATTGTGTAGAGGATGGCCTCTAAGTTTGGCAGACGCTTGCTGATATCTTGAGAGAAATTAACCTGTTGGTAAATGCGATAGATGGTAGGAAGACACGACACTACATGAAATATCTCACAACTTTTCCAAATAATTACGGCATTTGTCATCCTATGTGTTTACGAAGGGTTTGATTGAAGATTGATTTGATAATTTGAAAATTGATAATTTAAAAAAAGCAATTTTTCAAATTTTATAATAATTAATGGTTTTGAAAATTTTTCTCGTAGCTTTTTTTCACATTTTATTCGATTTCTCGCCTTCGCTGTCAAATACCATCCTGATTATGTTTACGGAGAGATAATATCTCACTACGAAGTCAATCTTTACGATGATACGGTATCGTGTCTCGTATGGTTTGACGATACGATCTTACACGCGCATCTCACCATAGGATACCATAGAACTCAGTGATATACGCAACATCGTAACTTTCCATGCTGGTTAACCTCTTGGGTTCATTATTAAGTATTCAAAGCATATCTACCACACCTTTTTCTTCAATGAGAAATAGACTTCCCTCAAAAGTTGAAATACTTTCATACAGCAAATTAAAATGTTTTTTTGGCGGATTTCAGTTTTACTTACAAATAATAATAAAAATACTTCAAAAGGCACAGGAAGCAGGTATGTCATGTTTTTTATACATTAAGAAAGCAGTTGATAATTTACAATTATAAATAGCTTTCAGAACAGTACTAAGATATAAATACAGATTTTTGTTAGACATATGTAATAACATACAAGTAGGAGATATTTTACAACTATTCTTTAATAATAAAAAAATGAAATAATGAAAGAAGCAAAATAAAATCAAACATAATGAAAATGAAGGGAAATGTCACTACTTTTTATGACATTTAAGGTAGAAGAAATTAACTGACTTGCAACAAAATTAGAAATTCCTTTTCACATGATAAAATGTCTAAAATTTCTTATCTGATTGTATCATGGTTGGACAGGATGTCAATAACTAAATGTCCTTCCTAACCATATACAGATTTAAAGTCTTGCAAATCAGCAAATTGTTCTTAGTATATCAACCGTAAACCTGAAAACTATTAAACCTTAATGAGAAATGACCACTATACTAGCTGATTAACGTGCGATATCTGGGTATTTATTATGACTTCAATCACGGAGTGGCGTACGGAAATCGACAGTATTACAAAGTTTTAGCGCCAGACGTAAGGATACATCCTTAAACTCCATTGATCAGGTGTCTAACGTTATGCTGTTGTAAGGAACAACGTTCAGCAAACTTTAGCAATTTCGACATTGTATTATGCTTTATAACAAACTAATCATTTCAAGCGTTATGAAGATGAATAATATATCAACGAGTGTGGAGAATTGGTGAAACACTTGAAACACAGTAAGAGTTAAGTGAACAAACCTCCATTATGCAAGAAGTTTTAGATTATGTGGCCCAGCGCGATGCAAGGCAGCCAGGCATTTTGAATAGTCTCTTCTT
>BLKR01007416.1:0-38006 GCA_011170035.1 Teleogryllus occipitalis | reverse complement strand
GTTTTTGACTGGAAAAATTAGGCATTTTAGTTTTGATTTTTTTCCTCCCAAATATTGTTACATTCTAAGTGTTTGCTATGGTCATTATAATAGAATATATTTCCTATCATTTGTCATTTTCTTGTTAATTTTGGACATAAATAAATAACAACTCTTAAAGTGTAATACATTAACACCAATTTTCTACTGTATAATATTAGCCCTGGCTGATCTTTATAACATTGTCAAAAAACAATCTGAACGCTAGAGATTTTTGTTTAATGAAATCTCTTTTTAAAAATAGATCTTGTATTAAGATAAATTGAACACCCTGTTTTTTTTTTAAAACTGCAAATGCTTCACTTTCTTTTCGCATCGGAAAGGAGGTAGTCTTGTCGTGTACCTGGTGGTGAGGGGGAACCGTGTCAGGTGAGTTAACTTTAAAGACCCGAGTTCGAATCCCGACGAGTAGAAAATATTTTCTGCTGCAGTAGGTCTTTTTTTGTTGTTTCTTTTTTGCAGGTTCACATAGTCCGTATTGAATATTGCATAGCAATTACGAATAATACGTGAAAATATATGCTGTTGAGGCAACACTTGTTTTGAACATAAAACACTTTCTAAATAGTATGTATAGTAAGATAAACTTTATTTAGGTGAGTAAACTTAGACCATTCACTTTGATTCTCTAAATTAAAACTTGACGTAACTGAGAACAGTGTCGTCATAAGAGTTATTATGATACATATATCCTTTATTTTTAAATTCTTAGGCCCCGAAACGCGCCTCAAATTAATTATTAATATAATAGCAATAGCTACTTATATATAATATAATTTCATAATTATTTCCAAAGAACCGGAACGCCGTTCCGTCGCGTACCAACAGAAATCAAGCCTTTTATATACAGGATATTCGGGGAAGAAATGTCGAATCTTCGAAAAATAGCTGTTAAGACAATTTTAAGCTTATTTTGTCTAATAAACTACACGGATATTCCAAATGGCTAAGCCGCAATAAACATTCAAAAGTTGGTTTGGATATATGTTTTCTAGGCAACTATTTGCGTTGTAGAAGCATATAAACACTTCATTAATATCTAAATTGTTTATGATTAACAAAATAAATGAATACATTTGATCAGAAAGAAAAATTAACCTAGAAATAAAAAAGCACCCAATTTTCACAGTTCGACTGCTTTTTTATTTCTCGGTTAATTTTTTTCTGAACTAATATATTAATTTATATTGTTAATAATAAACATGTTACATGTTTCTGGTCTGTTTACATGATTCTAGAATGCAAAGTTTTGCGTAGAAATCATATTTTCAAACCAAAATTTGCGTGTTTATTGCAGCTCAGCCATTCAAAATATCTATGTAGTTTATTAGACAAAGTATGATTAAAATTGTTTAAACAGCTTTTTTCAAACTTTCGACGTTTCGTTCCCCGATACTCTGTATATCCATGCTTCTTTAAAACCAAAAACAATAATTTGCGTACTGAAAACTAATTAATTAAACCCATGGCAGTATAACTGTTAACATAAGTACTGTCACACATCTTTCGCAGGATAAGGAGTAAAATTTAAAGAAAAATTATAGTTCACATGAATTTTGACAAATTGCGTCTTACTTTCTATGATATTCAAATGGTAACATTATATTACAATATTCAATTGGTTAACAATTTCGGCTAAAGAGTCTTGTTTGATAATTCTCCAATTTCGTATTGTAATAAGATATCTTATGATACTCATGTCGTAAATAACTATTTGACAACTATTATGTTTAGTGTATGTGTCTAGCAGGTTTTGTATTATTCTGAGAAACTGGATCATACGAATCACGTTTACTACGTTATTCACACAGGAGCACATGAATCTCAAAAAAGTATTTAATAATATAATCCTTGCTGATGAACCAACGTTTTATTGATGATTTTAATTTTGAAAATTTTCATTAGTTTGGATGTTTAAATATAGGTATCACATGTAATTACATGTCTGTTAAACACGATAGCATTATATGAAGCAAGAAACATTGTTTTTCGTTTGATCATTCAACTTCATCAATCACTCAAAATTACTTTAATTTTCTCTGCTTATCAGTTTTTTAATCTCAGATCTTCGATGAAGACATGAATCAAATAACATCGTAGATATTTGAGTGTTTTAAAAATAATAACGTGAATAAATGCTTATATTTATTGAATTGGTTTTATAATAACCTGTAAAAACATGGGTTTTCTGTTGGTGTTGGGGATGTTGAAAACATTCAAATAGTAAAGGCAATGTTAAGCTGGTGACCTTTAACATTGTTTATTTGATATTTTTCTTAGGGATAGTTTATAATGGTTAAACGTTTTCAAAGAGTGCACATTAGATACCTCGAATGGCCCGTTTCCGTTTAATAAACCGCTACGTTCTCGCTGTACAGATGGTCGTGCAAAATTCAAGGTTTTGATACATTCGTAGAATGGCGGCCAACAAACCACCTTCGAACTCTGACGATACTGAAATGTAGTCTGTGTTGGGAAGGTCATATCACTTGACCACCAAGTTCGTTCTATGTATTTTCACTGGGAAATGCTAGTGCATTGATATTTACTAAACTGTAAACAAACGCTAAATCTCTTTGAATTGTTATAACATCTGTTTTGCTTTCTTTTAGTAATATCAACTCGTTTTACCAAATACGTGAGTTTGTTATATTTTTACACGCTACAATTTTTTAATTTACAAGTATTTATTTTCAAGCATTTAGGAATTCATGAAATTTCATTGAAACGTTCGCCAATCTAAAAACCTTTTAAATGTATATTAAATATATTAATGTTGTTTAAAAATATGTATTAACAATGCGTAGATTTAGCACATAAAGCTCTGATTTGAATATTATACAATGAAATCATCAAATTAACAGTTTTAGAAAGGAATGATAAATTGAATTGAAAGTATTAACTTAAAGTTTATATACGGTTATTTAGAAATTTCTATACTTGTGTAAATATTGTGATGTGTGATTCTACTCATGTGATCTTTCAAAACACAAAATTGAATATTTCTGTATTTGAAAACCTTAACACTACCTTCATCCAATCCAGTGCAGTTTATAGCAAACAGCTAAGCAATATGTTTCCCTATTTTTTAATGGTAATGGTTAAACAAGAGGAACAAATAGTTTCTGACTCTCGGTGTTAACAGGGGACTTAAAAAAATTAATACTACAGTTATTCGGTTGCTCAACACCCCTTTGATAGAAAAACAGAAACAATTGTTTGGGCGTAATGCACCTTGAAAAATATTTTTTTTATAATCAATTTCTTTCCTATTTGATAAATATATCGACTTGCAAATTGCAGGACTTAAAAGAGAATATAAAAACCAAATAAAAGTTATGCTCATACTCGCCGTAAAAATACGAATTTATCATAATTAAATTGGCCACAGAATTTGTTTACAAGCAAGTGCATTTTAAGCGTATGTGGCAGGCAAAAGCGCGGCATTGGAGAACTGTTTTTTCAGTAGGCCCATCCCACGCTATTCTGCTAGCGCGAATGAATTAAGCGCAAACAAATGGGGTCTACTAAGATGTTAATTTCTTATAAACAATTACATATATCTCGAGAACGAGATATAATAGCACCGAACGGATTCCGGAATTTTGCATCACATTTAAACGCCATTCAGATTAGACAATAAAAAAATTTGCAACAATTGCAAATTTATAAACAATTTCCAAATTTTGCAAATCTAAAGTGGGGAGAGTCTCCCGATGTCCCAGAACCAAAAACAGCGAATTAACAATTTTGCAACAATTTATAATTTTATAAACAAATTCGAAATATGCGTTAGAACGGCCGGGAAGGCTCCGCAAATTGTGCCTGAAATGAATATCTCAAAATAGCATTTTGTCAGGAGTTACAAATCGATTACTAAAAGTTAGAATAATTGTTGCTAAAATGATAAATATTTACTGGTCTATAGACAATCATTCTGGACGGAAAACCCCGCTTAGAAATATTTTTTTCGTCGTGGCGTACGCGCAGGCAAACTACCTCCTTCGGCAGGGAAATATGACGATATTTCCGTCTCGTACGTAAACGAACTAGCCCCCTCCCCCTGAGACAGCGTTCTTTCTGCCCCTTGGGATGTTGCACCAATCACAGACAACTGTGGTTCTACCTGCTAGCGATTGGTCAACGCGTCCCTCCCCCTGCCCTCCCCCAGGCCGAGGGGTGTCCAAGTTTGTCGGCGCGGTGTGGAAGATAGAATTTTGAACGACATTTTTTCTGAGGGAGAGGGTACATTATGACATACGTTCTTTTTAACTTTAACATTTTGGCCAGATTAAATGCTTTTTTTGCTGATCGTCAAAAGGTTAATATTCTCTTTTAAACTTTTTCTTAGCGTTATTATATAGCGTTAATTTATTTACTATTGTATCAATCATACAGAGTTTGCACATACATACAGAGTACACATATAAGTGCGTAATGAACTGGGGTTGGGCATAGGCAGATGGGGAGTTTATTTGATGCATAGCTCCCTCTAATTTCTAGTGAGTTATTCTTCATTAAAATTTTTTAAAGTTGTGATTTGAATTAGTATAGAAGGATGGTTTTAAATAGTTGAATGATTTGTCTTGAGCTCTTGAATTTTAACTTAATGCAATGTATCTAAGATGAGCCTAATTTGTCTTTTGAGAATCTTGAATTAATGTTTTTTGCTGAGCGACGTAGAGTGAAATTTTTGACACAATCCACTATTTTTATCTTCACGGAGTTTTCTGATAATTTTGTAATAGATTTATTGAAGGCTTCTATTTGTTGTTCATTTCTAATTTGATTATTTCAAATGTTCCTGAAGGGACTCGTGAGACATATCTTGAACACCTTTTTTGCACAATTTGTATTTTATCAATATTACTTCTTGCTGAGCCTCCGCAGAATGAGCATGCATTAAGTGATTGTTTGATTATTTATTTAAATATTGTAATTCCACAATATTTAAGTTCTTTTATGTTAAGCCTAGAATATTTAGCAGGGGATGTAATTTTGTTATTTTTACTTATGTTTTATTGACTATTTCTTCAATATACTTCCAGGTCATTTTTATAGAGTAGTATGCCTAGATAGTATTTTCTCTGATTTTTACCTATTTTTGCGGTGATGCGACGCGCAAATATACCATGTAAATTTCACTACTTTAAATGAAAAGTCTATGATTCATTGAGATTATTAATTTGTACTTAAAAATAATTCATTTAATTGTTTTACTGTAGAAGTTGGACACGAAAAAAGTTATGAATCAACTATATTATCTGCCCTTGTGCGAATGCGTAATTAATTATAAGCATCGATGATTATGTGATCGAGCTTCATGTTCTGACTTGCCATTCAGGCTACAATATGTCAGGTCTCTTTAGATATCCATGCTTTCAACATTTTTTAAAATGAAGGAACCATGGAAGGAAACGTACGAATGGAATATTAAAGTGCTTTCCGTTTTGCAATATTATACGAAGAAGCGATTCCCTCAAATTTAAATCTCACTCTTTTTCAAACTTTTAATCCTCTCCCACGAAAAAAAGCGAAATAATGTGGCACAGCCCGAAATGGCGAGCATATACTAAAAAAAAAGCAACAAAACAAACGCCACCTCAACCCGTGTCTGAAGACGGCCCTCGACCCAAGCGCGGCAGGCGGAGATGACGGGCAGAGAAAGCGGCGTTCATAATAGCCATGAAATCCGTGGGCCGCCGAGAGGGTTTCGACGGGCGTCCGCCGCGACCGGGATGCGCAACACGTCGGGCGGCCTGCCCGGCGCTGGCGCCGCGCCGCGCCGCGTAACGCAAGGCGACCGGCGACAGCACTAGTTGGCGCGCGCTCAGAGGGCGGGGCGCCGGATGGCACACGAAGCGCCCACTTGGTTATTGATGGGGGGAGGCAATGCAAACAACCATTAGACGGATTTGTCAAGCTCGCGTTCTTCTTTGCGGGTTCTACAGCCCGGTTCAGGCCATCCTCCGTCGCCTTGTCGGGGGTTTCCTAGATCCGTGGAACGGGCCGTGGATGGGTGATCAACCCATCGCTAGGCTCTATGGATGGGAATAGTAGAGGATTTTAGTAGCCGTTTTCCGGCATTTCGAGACCTGTTCCGGCATTTGTCTTGAAGCGATGTGGGGAAACCAAGGAAAAGCAATTATCAGAGCAGTCGGTCTAAGACTTCGATCTCGGCAGTCTCGGCAATTAAACAAGGCCGATGTTAAACATATCAAACTATAAATGTCGCTGATGTTAAACACATCAGGCGTTGGTCAGGATCTCTTACTGAAGTGACTGGTTGGTTATTGATAGAGGGACGCAATGCAAACAACGGCTAGACGGATTTGTCAAGCTCATATTCACATCTTAACGCGATGGAAATCGGAAAAATAAGTGAGAAAAGTATCAATAAATGGTAATGCGCTTTGTTCTATTTATAGCAATGAAAATAAAGATGTTTGAATATAAACGCTTCTGCGAATTTATAACAACACTTTTTCACATGCAATGACTGTTTAAAATAAGAAGAAAACCTATTTTATTTTCGACCAATTACTTTTCTTGTACAGCAGAGATGTCATGGCAAGGTAACTAGCTTGCTAGAGCTCGCGGGCACTGCATTTAGAACAGCTGGCGCGAAATTTAAAATTAACGATTGCACAAATTGCTCCGGAGTGGCGGTATATCACAGGATTCTTGGCCCATGATTGTGTTTTGGAGAAGCCATCTGATAGTTATTGCCCCAAATTTAGGCACATTAATTTTAAGATCCTCTACTAAAGTAAATAAATTATTCTTATAAATGAAATACATCAGTAATATTTGAACTTAATTGCGAATAAGATTCAATATTTTGAATTAAAAGCATTTTGATTTCGTAATTGCGTTTATGAGTGCAATAATTGCATTAACTTTTTACGCTGAGAATACAAACAAATATTCTTGCCAGTTAACAGAGCTGCCCGCTGGTAAGAGTGCCATAAAATATAAGAGGAGGTTTAACTAGAGAAAACATTATTTCCGAAAAACAGAATAATTTAATGAAACAACACGAAATAAAAACAGGGAAAGAATTTGCCTTTCAAACATATTCCTGTCCCTCGGCAAAATGATAATTAAGGTCGCATTTTAAAAGAAAATAAACATGAAATAAATAATAAGTAGTAATGTATAAAAACATGCAACCAATCTCGGGTTTTTGATAGAAAACGTCCGGCAAACATGTTTACTTATGAAGCAATCATTCGTCGTGATATTTCGAGCGCGCTTCGCGCATATCATCCCCGCTACAGCTTGCATTTGTGCAACCCTTTCTGGACATGCAGGGGAAATGAGAGAGTAGAGGCGGGGGAAGTTGCCCGTGCTCGCAAGAGTGCCAGACTTTCCAAGCGGGCAAGTAGCTTTTGCGAGCGCCGTTTGACATGCCTGATCTTCAGCCTAAATACTCAGACGCCATATCTTTGCTTCTGAACGTAAATCTAATTGTCTCCATTAATGTAACTTATACTTTTTTTATTTTTTTGTTAAAATAAAATTTAAAAAATTGAAATAAAAATTGTTACGGAAACCAATACAGGTAAAATATCATTGTTCTTTTCAATCCAGTATACAGGATGTAATTTGTAAAAGGTATACCATGGATATATCTCCAACTATTGAGGAATTTGAAATTTAATTTTTTATCAAATTCAATAATTAAATA
Source organism: Teleogryllus occipitalis (assembly GCA_011170035.1). Classification (NCBI taxonomy): domain Eukaryota; kingdom Metazoa; phylum Arthropoda; class Insecta; order Orthoptera; family Gryllidae; genus Teleogryllus; species Teleogryllus occipitalis. The sequence continues at coordinate 30,277 of BLKR01007416.1, read as the reverse complement.
AAATAAAGTGATAGAGAAGAAATCCCACTAAGCCAGTGGAAAAGTTAGGAAATATTTGCAGAGACGCTGGTTGACGGACAAAGTTTCAATTATATTTAATTACCTATAACACAGTATACATCGGAGGCTGAGCCACATTTTTGTTAACCTAAGGAACGTTCAGCGCCCAAAACAAAACGGTCGCGAGCCGACTCCCACTCAATCAATTTTAGAAGAATTTTTCCTTGTTCCCTGATCGCCGTATAGTTACTAACTTAACATACTATTCACGTGATATACTATCATAATGAATCATTTTTAATAATAACTTTTAGAATTCATCCAGAAGAGGTTCATCTCCTTGTTGATTCTTTCGAATAATCTGTAGTAAAATTCCATGTTTCCATCGCGGAGTGTCGAAGGTTGACTGAGGATGTGTGAGTACGTTCTGGATCATGGTCTCGCTCGGACGACTTGCGGTTTTGAATCCCACTAAGGCAAAGAAGAACGTCAAAAAAGATATTCGTCTTTGGTGTTTGTGTTATGTGGAGAATGGCAATGACAGCTCTGGTGTCCCCAGAGCCGAGATACTAAGGAGTTTGTTAGGTCTAGTTTACAGTTTGAGATACAACTTTGTTGGGTATAGAGGGTAACTGACTTTGGCTCGATAAACCCTTTCAGAAATTCATACTATTAACTTTTGTGAAACTTTGGAAAAAATAATTTTTTCTCTATTAAAATTTTAAAATTCTCACTTTTTAGGGCAATATTACAGTAAGATTCCTAAGCGCAAATTTACAGAATTACGTAAATGGTTAATTACGTGGTTAACACAATCTGATTTTTCAGACTGGAAGAGAAATGTCCTGTTACGTAAAAAAATTCCTCAATTTATCGAGAGTTTTCAATAAACTCTTCATACTCATGGAAGTTCATTTCTCAGCTTTTGTAAATGTTGCAAATGATGGAATAGGCTCGTGGTTTGTATTATGGTGTCATGTTAACAAAAAAGCAGTTGCACTTTTCGAACCAGCGTACACCAGATAGGAAGCTAACGACTCATACGTGTGTGACCCAAGCATTCATTGTAAATCCATGAATGAAATAGAGAGATAAGCGGTCGAATGTATTCCAGATTTGGTAAGGATCCATAGGCGGGCGGCAAAAGAGAAATTTTCATTTGATTTATTTATTGTCAAAAAATAGTAAACACTGTATATGACGTCTGGGGAGAAGTATAGTCTGCGTATTTAGTACTTGACAATTATGCAGAACAAATGGTATTTAACGTATTTATAACATTAAGCCGGTCTGGATAGCCGATGTCGCTAAGGCTGAAGGGCCGTGGCTGCCTTGACTCAAAGCGTCGCAGGTTAGAATTCCCCCTCCTCGGGCACGAATGTTTGTGTAGGTTGTCCGTACGTGTGTTTCCCTTACTGATACCCTGAAAGGTGTAAACCAATATTAAAAAATTACACTGATCGCTACATGACCAGAGAAGTTACAAAGCTTAAATTTAAAAAAATAAATATGCTCGCTTTCGTCCGTCAGTGCAGTCTAATAGTGCAGAAAGAGTGGCTGAAGCGCGGCGCGGCGCGGCGCGGGCCGCCGCAGAGGTTCCGGAGGGGGCGCGGGGCTGCGGCGGGGCACAGGAAGCCGAGGCGGAGGGCGGCCGTTGGCCCCCGGCCGGCGCCCAGCTCCGCTCCGCTCCGCGCTGCTCCGCGCCCGCCGTGCCGGGTTGTTGTTGCGGAAGTGGAAGCGCCGCTGCCGTTCTCGAAATTGGACCGCGGTGGCTCTGCGAATGTGTGAGCGCGAGTATGAATATAGTCCGGAGAAGTTGCTCCGCAAGTAACCAACCACGGAATTGTATTTTCGCATTAAAAATGTACTCCCTTACTTTTTATTTTCCAAACGCTCGGCAGTTGGTTGGCTTGCGAAGCGCACGCTTGGAACGAGAATGTTTGAAAACATTTTTGCGGACTGAAAAATTCTGAACATATTCAGTGAAATCTTACGAATTATTCACCATAAAATGTTATGGAAGTAAATGATGCAGAGTGCTTTTATTTCGATGACTATATTAATCTTTTATTAAAACGGTGTTTTCAGGTGTTACTTCTTTCATGATATAGAACAAAATCATTTAATACTTTTTCGTTTGAAATCGTATTCGACTGGCGTTCTTGAAGCGTATTTGAACATTTTTACAGAAACACTTGTTTTACGGGAATCACTGTTCAGAATTCCATTTTATGATCATACGTTGTGCTAGAAACGTACATATCACCACCCGTAATTCGGAAAGTTGCAGTAAGAGTTCTGAAAGTTGAGACAAAATCTCGAGTTCGATGTTAGATCAACGTTACTTCCGAATCAATGTAGCTGGCAATCAAATCCCGTTGGGCCATGTGGTCATTAGCGCTGGTGTTATTCAGCGATGAAGTGATTATTGATCACGAGGGACACTGCCCGTCCATGGTCCCGCACACCTGGATTGGTGCATCCCGAGGGGCGATCTCTATTGTAGAACGTTCGATTGGCTGTATTGTAATAGCCTTTATAGCTATTTAATTTTTTACGCTTATTGAAGACAGAATGAGCATAGTAAAATGTAAAATGTAAAAACAGCTATGAAAAATTTGATAGTAATTCTTAATGATTCCTTTCTCGTAGAAATAAACACCAATACAATTTGATCGGAGAACGTCAGATTGTGTCTGTTAAAGCTACGATTTGTGATTTTATCATGACTGACACAACTGCAAAACTATATTCACAAATAAGTATTTATCTCTACAATTTTTTTGTTGTGGTTCATTTCATTCAGTAAATTTGGGAGTCCATTGACATCTATAGTTTGTCGTTTCGCCAATTTTAATTTTATTTTTTGTGACATCGTAAACGTTTATAAATATAATTTATATCAAGTATATAAGTCGTTAGGAATAGATAAATTGTAGTGAACTGACAAATATTGGCTGTAAATGCTGAAAGAGAGAGAGAGAGAGAGAGAGGAAAGGGAAAGAGTGAAAGCAAGAGTGGGAGCGAGGGAAAAGGGAAGGCCTGTGGGAATGAAATAGGAGAGACGAAGTATTTATTTGGAGGGGTTTGATGAGGTGTAGATGAAACAAGTGTTTTAGGAAGTGTTGTCACCAATAATTTTAATAAAATTTCTGAAAATAAACAACAAACATTTTTTATTTCACAAACTTAATAAAAGAGTACTTTTTACCTCGATAATAAGTTATTGATAAAATATGAAGGTTTTGAATTCTCGAACTCGAAATAAACATACATATTTTTCTGAAAAAGTCTTTTTCTATAAGAATGTTTCTGGCGGTAATGTTCCGTAAAGGAAATCGTAGGTGAAATTGTGTATAAAAATGGGCAAAACAGAAAATGAAAAATAATAGGGTAAATTTGTTTGGTATAATATCTTAGGATTATAGAGCATATTCTTACCGTGTTTTTATGTGTATTATTATTTGATAAAAAGTACTTCCCAAAATTACTTTAAATTCAGGAAAACAAATAATTTAACTTTGGGTATTCAAAGATGTTTATGAAGGATACATCGGATGTATTGAAATTTGGTATTCCTTACTACCTTAATATTATGTGATGTGCACAATTTTGACAAAGGCTTTGAAAAGTATGGTTTTGAAATTATCCTTGAAATATTGTATATCCAAAACTAAAATTTACCTTAAGGAAACATAATTGTGTACATCCAATAAAATATGATACATAAATAATTGTTTACAATTTTCCAAATAAATCGAACCGGAAATTCGTTTCAGTTTTACTCTTATCGGATACCCATTCCATCATTTGCCAAAGCACACACTTACCTCGAGTAAAACTACAGAGATAAACGTCACCTTAATACTGCTTGGAAAATTCTTGAGATCAATGAATCGCAGCTATTGTTCGACTTAAATACAGTGACCCCCAGGTATAACTGGAAGGAGAGGGGACACTGATATTTAATTGGGAACTTCAATGCCAAAACTTTAAGTCGTAACGAAACTTTCGATTGGATAGCAGTGTCCCCCTCACCTTCCAGCTCACCTTGGGAAGTCACCATATTATAGGCGGGGACACACGGGCGAACTTAAACGGACGTTAAAAGTGCATCCGTTGCAAAGTTCACGTAAGCAAACGGGGCATGGCCCACGAGCGCGCTGCACGACGTTCGTTGTGCTTTACTTGGCCCGGAGTTCTGACGTCCGTGAAAATACGCACGTTGTAACGTCCGTTTCGCGACGCTCCTGTGTCCGCAGTCATAAGTCAGGCAATAGGTAGCTGAGTGTTGAGGCTGATGGCGCGATGTGTCCGCCGTAGGAGCGACGCGGGAGCGGCGACTGCGGGCGTCTGCCGCTGCTGGCGGCGCTGGTGGCGGCTCTGGCGCTGGCGCTGGGCCCCGCACAGCCGGCGCGCGCCTCGCGGCACGTCTCCGTCAAGCCCCTGCCCTTCTTCGAGATCTACAAGTACCACGGCATCGAACTCAAGCCCTTGGAGCCCGTTTTACCGGTGACGTACGTTCAGCCGACATACCCGCCGCCACAGTACGGGCCTCCTGCATACGCCCCGCCCGACCAGTACCCTCCGGCGGTAGAGAGACCACCGCCGTATGAGGCCCCATCCAGTGGTTATGGTGTGCCACCTGAAAGTTATCATTCTTTTGGGCATGCCTATGAAACGCCTGAAGATATTTATGCACCTCCAGCTCATGGTTCTTACCTTCCCCCGTCAGATAGTTATCCACCTCCCCATGATAGCTACAGGTCACCTGTAGAAAGCTATCAACCGCCTCCAGATAGTTATGAAGCTCCATTTCAGAGCTATCACACTCCTACAAACCATTATGAGCACCCTCCTCAAAGTTATCACGTCCCATCAGACAGCTATTCTCCACCAAGCGATAGCTACAATGCACCGCCTTCTGAAAGTTACCATCTCCCAACTGATACTTACCGCCCTCCTATAAAGACCTACAGCCCACCTTCAGGTAGTTACTATCCTCATAAAAATACATACAACCCTCCATCTGAAACTTACCACTCCCCTTCTGATGGCTACGTTTCTCCAAAGGAGAATTATCATTCACCTTCCGAAAGCTACAATCCCCCTACTGACAGTTATAACTTGCCCAATGACTATAGCCCACCAAAAGACAGCTACCATTCACCTTCTGTCAGTTACAATCCTCCGAAAGACAGCTACCATCCACCATCTGACAGTTACCACTCTCCGAAAGACAGCTACCACCCACCATCTGACAGTTACAATCCTCCTAAAGACAGCTATCATCCACCATCTGACAGTTATAATCCACCGAAAGACAGCTATCACCCACCTTCTGACAGTTACAATCCTCCGAAAGACAGCTATCACCCACCGTCTGACAGTTATAATCCACCGAAAGACAGCTATCACCCACCTTCTGACAGTTACAATCCTCCGAAAGACAGCTATCACCCACCGTCTGACAGTTACAATCCTCCGAAAGACAGCTATCACCCACCGTCTGACAGTTATAATCCACCGAAAGACAGCTATCACCCACCTTCTGACAGTTACAGCCCCCCAAAAGACAGCTACCACCCACCTTCTGACAGTTACAATGCCCCGAAAAACAGCTACCACCCACCATCTGACAGTTACAGTCAGCCGAAAGACAGCTACCACCCACCTTCTGACAGTTACAATCCACCGAAAGACAGCTATCACCCACCTTCTGACAACTACAATCCTCCTCGAAGTAGTTACTCTCATGCACGATCTTCGTATCACACTCCCGGAGATAGTTATTCGACATCTCACGCCCATAGAAGACACGTGCTCCCTCGCAGTGGGCGAGCTGCTCCGTCCTACGTGTATCCAAATCATCCAATTCGCAGTTATGTTCCTGAGCATTTCGGCAACTTCGCTTCAGCAGCATCCGATTCCCCCAGCGTTACGGAGAATCCGATTCCCCCAGAATCGCCATCGAATTCTTCAGATCTCGAAGTACTAGATCTTTTCGGCGGAGGAGGAAATGATGAGGCAGATAGTGCAAGCCCCTTTGATGTACTCGATATGGCTGCACTTCTTGCAAGATATTTACCTACAGGAGATGGAAAAAAGCCATTGCGAGCATCAATAAGAATTACTGGTCCAAATGAACTACAGCTTTATCCTCGATTAAGGGCTTCTCCCGTCAGAGTTGATATAACTGCACATGAAGGAACCACGAAAAAACCACCAACTGCGCAAGAAAGGAAAGATATATTTGGTGGATCAAAAATAGCAGAAGCAGTTTTGAAGGGTGTAGCATCAAAAGTAGTGGACACTGGCAAAGAAATAGGAAAAAGTGTTATTAAAGATGCCCTGTTTAAGCCTCCTGTACATAAATTTCTTCCACTAAAGCATCATGATAAAACCGTATCGTTTGATATAAAAAACTTAGGTACAGATGTTGCTACGAAGGTTGTAAAAAAATTAATTTCGAATGGACAAGATCAACTGAAGGACATAGGAGCTGACCTTGCGAAGAAGGTAATCAAGGGAGCATTAAAAGGCGGAAAGGAAAAAAGCAAATTTGACATAAAAGATATTTTGAAGAAAATCCCCCATGGGCATAAAAAACATACTCCCATTAAAAATCTAGGTAAGGATGTGGTGAAGCACCTTTTGAAGAACCACATTAAAGGTATTTTATTTGGAAAAAAGAAGCATCACCCGTTCAGTCTTTTCCATCACAAAGAGAAGGATGATAAAAAGTTTGATCCAAAGGATATTGTTACAAAATTGGCGACAAGCGTAGCAAAAGATGTAGTGAAGAATCTGATATTTGGAAGTGATGGAAAATTCAGCAAGAATCCCATTGAATTGCTTAAAGATAGTCTAAAAGGTGGTAAGAAGATACACCCAGTTCACTATTTGCTCGCAAAACTATTCGTGGATAACCACTTGGGTCACTCGCATGGAAAACATTCACTGGTCGACATTTTTAAACATCATATCTTAGGAGGAAAAGTGGAAGTTCATCCACTTCATGTACTTATAGCTAAAAGTCTGTTCGAAAATTTGTTGAAGGACCCTACTTTTCAGAAAATTTTGGTGGCAAAACCCAAAGTCGCAACGCTCCTTTTCGCAACTCATCTACTTTCAAGTCCTATCTTTGCTTTAAGCAACATCAAGAAAGTTCTGACTCTAGCCAAAATCAATGCTTTCCATGGTGGGGCTTTTGAGAAAATACTTTTAAAGAAAGTTGCACTAATTCTGGCTCTTGCAGGCAAAGTTGCTTCCGTAAAGGCTAGCCTACTAACAATTCCTGTAATTTTGCAACATATTATTGGACAAAAATTGAAATCTTTAAAACTTGCCGCTGCATCTATCCCTCTTGCTCTTCACGCAATACTTTCAGTTCATCCTCTTGCGTTCCATCTGATTACCCATCCTATTCTCAATAAGCTTCCATTAGCGGCTAAAATAGCAATTCTTAAACACCATGGGCTCTCAAATTTGCATCTGGCATTGATAGTGGCGATTTTCGCGCATCCATCTTTGGGAAAGTTGCTTTTCCCACTTCTGGCCATAATGGCAAAATATCCGTCTATAACTAAGTTGCCATTGTTAGCACTGTTGCCGGTTCTAACGAGTCCCTTAATTCCGACATTGCTTTTGACGGGACTCTTGGCACCAGCAGCCGCAGCAGCCACTGCCGCAGGCGCGATACCTCTCGCCATCTTAAACGACCCCATCTTGAAGAAACTTCCTGCGGTCATACTGGCGGCTTTCGCTAAACATACATACCTTCTGAAGAAATTACCAGTAGCTGTACTGATCCCAATTCTCAAGAGCGCCGCGGCGACGAATCTTCTAATTCCATTGCTTGCCGTGTTTGCAGCATTCCCCTCACTGGCTCTGCTGCCGTTACCATTGTTGGTACCAATTCTGGTGGATCCAGGCATAACTAAGTTATTATTGACCTTAGCCGCAGGAGCCGTAGGTGGAAAAGTGGGTGGAGTAGCCGGAGCGGGCTTGGGTAGTGCAGCTCTGGGTCTAAAACTGGCCCCGATCTCTAAACTTCTCATAGCAGCTATCACGAAAAACGCTGGGGCTGCTGGTATACAGACTCTTGCAGGTGGTTTACAGGGTCTGTCTGCTCTCGTAGGACTTGCAAATGCACTTAAAAGTCCCCAAGATAAATTAAAAGATAAGTTGAAAGAGAAGTTAAAAGAGAAGTTAAAAGACGCATTAAAAGAAAATTTTCAAGGTGCGTCAGATGCAATTAAGAATGGAAATTTTCCAACGTCAATATTGGAAACTCTTTTTGGAGGTAAAGGGGAAGAAGAAGAAACTAGTGGAACATTGGAGGAATTGTTGGGTGGAGTGAATTCCCATTCAAATGGACAGACTGATCCAAATCATGGAGGGGGAGGAGTAGGAGGATTGGGAGGATGGGGAGGATTGGGAGGATTGGGAGGATTGGGAGGATTGGGAGGGTTGGGAGGAGCAGGAGGAGAGGGAGGAGTGGGTGGAGGGGGAGGAGAACATCATGAAGAGGGAGAAAAGTATATAACGAAATACCATGCGATAGGAAGTCCTTATTTCAAGCTAAAATTCCCTAGGCCCGAATTCTACATTGAAACTCTCGTACATCCAAGACCAACAACTACAACTCCACGACCCTATCCAGCATCAAGTTACGGTGTGCCTCTGGCTCTGCCTGCGGAGCACAGAGAACCCGAACAAACGACAACAACAACGGAAGCACCAACGACAACTGCTGCCAGTATTTTTGATTCTTCAGAAGAATCTACTCATGGTCCATACTCCAACAGAGAACCGGAAAATAATCCTTACCCTGCAGAAGAACAAGATCATCGTCCATATCCTCCTCCAGTAGAACAGGAAAGCCGGCCTTATCCTCCAGAGGAATCGGAACATCGTCCGTATCCTCCAGCAGAAGAGTATCGCCCGTATCCTCCAGCAGAGCCAGAACAAAACCATTTCACTCCATCAGAACCAGATAACCATCCTTATCCCCCAGCTCTATCGGATAATAGACCTTATCCTGGTCCAATTCAAGGGGAGCAAACTCCTGTAGATTCTTATGGAATACCCACTATGGCGTATGGTCCACCGGCCTCAGACCCATATCCGCGTGCAAAATACCGAAATATGGATGCTGTTTATCCGCCAATAAAGGAATACGGCGTTCCCGCATCTGAACCGCAACCACCAACCAACGAGTATGGTGTCCCTGGTTATAAACCATACGAACCTAGCAAAGAGTACGACAGACCTTCAGAATCATCTTCGAATAATTACGAACCTCCATCTGAAAATTACACCCCGTCCAAAGAATATGGAGTTCCAAAAGAAGAACCTCATACTCCAGCTAAAGAATACGGAGTTCCATCTCATGAACCAACTCAAGAGTTTGCTGAACCTCATCAACCAGCGAAGGAGTATGGAGTTCCAAACGAATCACCACCTCCTGAAGAATATGGAGCACCTTCTTCGGAACCCCTACCACCAACGATGGAATATGGCACCCCCTCTTATGAACCACCTTCCAGAGAATATAATACGCCATCGTCCGATTCTCACACACCTGCGAAGGAATATGGCGTTCCTTCCTCCGAACCACAGCCTCCCACACAGCAATATGGCACTCCTTCTTATGAACCGCCTTCCAAAGAATATGGTACTCCATCGTCCGATTCTCACACACCTGCGAAGGAATATGGCGTTCCTTCCTCCGAACCACAGCCTCCCACACAGCAATATGGCACTCCTTCTTATGAACCGCCTTCCAAAGAATATGGTACTCCATCGTCCGATTCTCACACACCTGCGAAGGAATATGGCGTTCCTTCCTCCGAACCACAGCCTCCCACACAGCAATATGGCACTCCTTCTTATGAACCGCCTTCCAAAGAATATGGTACTCCATCGTCCGATTCTCACACACCTGCGAAGGAATATGGCGTTCCTTCCTCCGAACCACAGCCTCCCACACAGCAATATGGCACTCCTTCTTATGAACCGCCTTCCAAAGAATATGGTACTCCATCGTCCGATTCTCACACACCTGCGAAGGAATATGGCGTTCCTTCCTCCGAACCACAGCCTCCCACACAGCAATATGGCACTCCTTCTTATGAACCGCCTTCCAAAGAATATGGTACTCCATCGTCCGATTCTCACACACCTGCGAAGGAATATGGTGTTCCTTCCTTCGAACCACAGCCTCCTACACAGCAATATGGCACCCCTTCTCATGAACCACCGGCAAATGAATATGGTGCCCCTTCTTCTGATCCGCAGCCACCTACAAAAGAATACGGAATCCCTTCTTATGAACCACCTCCCAAAGAGTACGGTGTACCAAACTCTGAACAACATTCACCAGCAAAGGAGTATGGAGTTCCTGCTTCAGAACCTCAGCCATCAACCAATGAAGACGGTACCTCGTCTAGTGAACCACCTCCCAACGAATATGGCACTCCATCTACTGAAACTCACATGCCCGCAAAGGAGTATGGTGTTCCTAACGAACAGACTATGAAGCAATATAATCTTCCCTCGTCAGAACCTCAACCGTCAACCACGGGATATGGATCTGCATCCGACGAATCGCCTTCCAACGAATATGGCACACCGTTCTCTGAATCACATAAGCCAGCAAACGTATATGGAACACCTTATCAATCACAAACACCTTCCAAAGAATACGGCGTTCCGACAAAAGAATATCACGTACCCGCTAAGGAATACGGGGCTCCATCAGTCTCTACGCTTGGAGGATATGAACAATCAACTTCCTCTTCTTCTGAAGTACAACAGCCTGCGAAAGAATATGGTGTACCCTCTAATGAGCAACACGTACCTGCGAAAGAATATGGTCCGCCTCCGGAACCTCAGTCAATTGTGAAAGAGTACCCCTTCCCATCTGTTGAGTCTAAACCATCTACTAAGGGATATCCTGCTCCCCGAGAAGAAGAATCCAAAGCTTCCGGACCGTATCCACTCGCAAAGGATACAACAAATACCCCTTACCCTGCCGCAATGCTCGGCTCTCAGTCAGATGCAACAGATGAGATGGGTCCGTATCCACAGGCTGTTCCTCAAGAAGAGTCCGCAAAAGAAATGGAAGGACGACCGTACGCTTCTATGCATTCAGACCTTGATGTGGAACAACACCCTTTAGAAACAGGCCCATATCCTCCCGCTAATGCATACGCTGTGCCTCAAAATCAACCAATCACTCCAACAGATGTAGCTGCTCCTGCAGCACACGCCAGCGCTCAGGCGCATGGGCCATCTGAGCAAGAAAGTCCGTTCGCATCGCACCAAGCGCATACGGATACACGGCCGAAAACTGTGGACGCCTATTCTCTTCCACAGATCGACGGGCCCATGCCAGCACGACCACAAACAAACGATGCTGCACCGGCTTCTAAAACTGTGTCTGAGTATTCTATACCATTGACGAATCAAGATAAAGGGACAGGACACATGATTCCTGACAACACTGGATTCGCAATTCCTGATACACCAAGCAAACATCTCTTTAATGTATATTCGGTACACATTCTGAAGGGGCCTACTGACAATTCCCATTCAAATATCCATGGACTCGGTCAAAATACCCACGACAGTTCTAATCAATATGCCCATCAGTCTCACACCCACGGTTCTGCCCCAAACAGTAATTATCACGTCCCAAATGTAGGCCACCATGCAGCTCCGTTTATTCCAAGCAATCCGGATCCCTTCAGTTATGCAGCGTCAGAGCAGCACGCTGTGGTAGTGCCATTCCCCGGAGGAAGTGCGAGAGTCGCACGAACACCAGAGGTAAGTTCTTCCTGATGTAAAAAAATGCGAATGATTCTAGATTGTTTAAAAATATATCCAAACAAATATGCTATTTAAAGAGAATTATTAAATAAGACATTTTGACGCATTAAAATTCAATATTTCCATAATCAAATACTTAGATAATGTAGTCGATTACATTGTTTGTAACGTAATTTGCATACATTGTGTCATCTGTTTTCTGAAAACAAATGAGTTACGAAACTAGACAAAAATACTAGAATGGCGTATTTTAAAAAAAAAATTCCAAAATGTGTCTAATAAAATTTTTCGAACCAACAGGAACCTGTGACAGCAGCATCCATTACCTCTGGAGGTTACTCTAGGGTGCAGATTCAACCGGTAGTGGGACGCCAATTGAAAGTGGCAGCACCAGTAACACCCTTCCCTCCTGTCACACCAACAGGTAAAAACATGGAGAGCCGGTAAAGTAGGTCTCAGGCTATTTATTTAGATCACTTCCGGTGAATTTAATTGAAAACATTATTTAACAAATTTAGTACGCATATTTCAACATTCATCGTAGGTATATATACAGGATTTAATGAGATTTAAGGGACAATGAGATTGAATTCAAAACAATTATTCTCTGATAACTAAGTGAGTAGCTTGCCGACCTGGGTGGCCGAGGTGGCTAGAGCGTTTGCCGACTCAGCGCCTCGATCCGAAGGGTCGCGGGTTCGAGTCCCACCGTTAGTATGGTGGTTTGTCTTTCATGTAAGTGTGTTGTTGCGGAAGGCTTTGTGGGTCTTCTGACCACAGACAGAGGAGACAGCAAGTGTGTCTAGTGTAAAAAGGATAATGTGTCCCCGCGCAATGCAATTTATTATGCATTTAATAAGCGTCGCTGAAAGCTTGCGTTGTCTTCTGGAATTTCAACTGAAATAATTATTTCCGTTAAAATTATAATAATAATGGAGTTTAGAAATTGCCCAATTTGCTTGCAATTTTAATCACGAATTGAATAATTAGCTTACTACTTTCGGTGTTTACAGCACCTACGTTGGAAACTCTAGAAGAAATAGAAACTCACATTACTAACATCTGCCAAATTCTGGCTTACCTGAATTCTACTTCCGGCCCGGATGACGTCTCAATTCTCGTCATGAGAGAATGCGCAGAACAACTTGCTCCGGCTTTTCTCAATATGTACCGTAAGTCATAGACAGGCAACGGACTAATTTCTTACAAAAATACCTAACCCACCAGATATCCACATTCCTTGTCATGGCAAGCAAGGAACCTGTAGCGTACTAGTACGAGTCTTTGTCTTCCGAGACCTTTGAAATCAATAGGCTGAGGAATGTGATCACCCTCATACATTTATTAAAATTTTCAGATTCAATACAAAATATTAGCCATGGAATATTACTAATGTCTGAATCATTTAATATAGTCCCGTGATATGCGATACGCCCGTTACTGAAATATTTTGAACTAAAATTCGTAATATACCGGTGGAAGTGTTATTCGTTTAAGCGCCAATAATCACATTTTCCGAACATTTTTCACTATGACTTACTACAGCAGGTGTTTCATAACAAAAACTCTGATAAGAACGGATAATAAAGGAACATTTATGATGTTCGGGACTGGCAGTCATCCGGGTTGAAGAATCGGTCGTTCTTATTTGTTTCGCTCTTATGTCAATTATGACGGCAACCGTCACTTTTTACATTTTTGAACATTTAAACGTACTATATTAAATTATTTATTACTTTTTCAAATAAGATTTATTACACTTTTAAACTCAAATGTGAGTTGACAATAAAAAATTAATAACGAAGAAAATGAAATAAATTAGATCTGGTAATCAACAAATCATTAGAAACTGATGATCACGAGTTACGACATAACGGGCACACTGTTCTAAAATAATCTGTAAGAGCTCTTCAAATTTCTACTGTTATAAATTATCATCAGTATTTAGAAACGATAGCTTGCTGACCCCTTAATTATTCACCACCTGAAATTGGTCATATACATTTATTTCACATTAGCTTAATAGCGGTAAATTGAGTTATAAACAATAGCGGGTGTTTCCACAATTTGTTTGGTGTGTATTATTACTGAGTTTCTCACGATTAACCAATTATAAAATATTAATTTTATCCAAATAAAAAATGAAACTATATATCGTTCATTTCTTGCAACAGCGAAATAACTAAAAAAATATGATTTCCAGAAGACAGGTTTCAAATTTCTAATTCATATATGAATAGAATTGTATAACATTTACACAACTCCTCTCTCACGATAAACTTTGAAAGCGCGTGCATGCATTATACGGATAGAGAGAGGATTAGAACTCCTGTTTCTTCACTCAAATGCTTCATTACTGCAAAATTTTGAGTTATGCCATTGTTTCAGTAAATGAGCGGTATGTTTGAGCAGTGCTAATCCACCGATTTTCTCATAGCGATTCTGTGTCCTTCAATCCGTGTTGCACGTGTCGCCTCGGCAGTTACAGAGGCGCGAGAGGCGAGGTCTGATCCCGACGCCGTCACCCCGCCGCCCGCCGTGGTCACGCCAGCCCCTGCGGACTCTCCGGCCTCCGTGAAGGCTGCCGCGGCCGCGGAGCCCGAGAAGGAGTCCAGGGCGGCGCCACCGCCTCCGTCCTCGTCCCCAGACGTCGAGGGCGCTGAGGGCGCTGAGGACGCTGAGGACGTTGAGGATGCCTCCTCGCAGAAGGCCCGCGCTGACCTCCCACCCGAGCACAGCGAGTGAGGAGTCACGGCGCTGCCCTGCATTGCGGTGCCTTGCCACTGTGAGTAGACCTCCCAAAGCTCACAAGTGTACTACTATCTACTTAGGCTAAAATTGTATTCTGCTCGTTTGCATGCAACCGTAACTCTTACTGTGCCGTACGGGATATTCGGCTACGGTTAAGTATCTAAAAAAATATTAGCGTTTTGAAAAATTGACAAGATTTTGGTGAGAAGAAAATGGTTGGCTTCACTTCCACAATAGAAGAACTCCGAACCTTCTTACTGTCTTGAAAGAGGAAGTTAACATTGCTGAAAAATAAATCGAGATTTTTACGAAAATACACGGAGTTCCGAGAATGAATTTTTCAAACATTCTGTCTGTATGTTTCCTTCCATTCGCGTGTCTGTGAACATCATTAGCACCTAACCCGTTAACAAGATGTTTTCCCAAAATTGTAATTTCCTAATTGATCTAGCAGAGCACGAATTTCTGTGAATTAAATGAGGATGTATTCATTTGTAGGTATTTTACAGCAAAGGGCTCTTAAAATTACGCATAAAAATATTACATGCATGCACAATAGGTCTTGTACGTATTCAATTTTTTAAAATCAACGTCACTTCTCTTTTTCAGAACGTTTTTGAACCTAAACCCAATACTGTCTGGTAGAAGAGTGAAGTTCAAGATGAACGTCAAGATAACTTAATTTATTATTGTTGTGTAATTGTAAATGAATATCTGTTAGGTGTTATCATTTTATATTGTTCTATTTTGTTATTATTAGAAGAGTGTAGAAGAGTATTATTTGTTCATGTTGTAAATAAAAGCATTGGTGTTATCCATGTATTACATGTTTTACTTCTCTGATGATTTGCACTATTCTATCCTTTTCAAATAATAAGTTATATATTGACACCAATTTCACCACCACCACCACCACCATCACCACTACCGGCAAACCGATTAATATGTTCAATGAGAAATAACACTGAAATATAAATGATTATTATTCACCATTTTTCTTTCTATAGGTAAATAATTTTACTGTCGCAAAAAAAACAAGTAATAATAAAAAATGTATATTTCATACGACTGGTAAGTAAGTAGTACAAGAAATTAAACGATAGTTTAGGCCAACGAACAAACTATTAGACTACTGTGTCTGTAAAAAAGACAGTGGGCGCTAAAACACGTGGAATGAAAAAGCAACAATGAGTCTTACTCATATCAAAAATATTATTTACACTGATTATTTAGAACAAAAATTTAAAGAAAAACACTTCTAGCCAGTCCTGAAGGTCAGTATAGGGAGATTAATATTCATTGTAGAAATAGGGATTTACTAAACGTATTACAGCACTTGGAAAATCCCCGCATTATTCAAGCACATTGCGTAAAATATGAAAAAGAGAAACTAGTGGTAATACAATAAAGCATAGACCTTTTCTATTTATTAGTAATGGTAACGTAAAATAATAGTTGTTAATTGTAACTTACATACTGCTAATATTTCGATTACCTCTTGCACATTATATCCACTCTTCTTGACACTGATAATAAAGAAATAGTATTTTCGTGTCTACATCTATGAGGAATAATCGGTTTAACAATGCTCTTGGTTGACATCTGAATGACGTTCTTCAGTATTGGTTATCATAGTTACAATGTTCCAAAGGATATTTTAGCTTTAAATTCTATAATTTCCCATACCGATAAAAATAGTTTCCTGAATATTCACGAACTAGTCACGAAATATTGGAGAACTCTATGTTTAGAAATAATTTTAATTAATACAATGTACTTGTAGATGCAGTAACACGTATATTGAGCGAAGTGGCTCAGAGCGTAGGGCGCTGACTTTGCATTCGGGAGGCCTGGGTTCAATCCCTGTGCCGGCCATCCTGACCGGGGTTTTGTGGTAGCGACTGGCAGAGAGTGATAAGAGCGATCCCAGGAGACCAGATAATATGGGGGATGTAGGGCGGAAAGGGGAGATAATAGAAACGTGAACAGGATAGACGTATGGAAGCTGCATCTGCGGGGTCGGAGACAGGAGGAAATGTCAGAAGAAAACGGGCCAATAAGCGGCCATCCGCGGCCATCATTGGCCGTCCGCGGCCATCATTGGCCGTCCGCGAGCGTGCGTCTCCGTGGGGCGGGACCGTATTGGCGGGGGTCGACGGTACGTCTCCAGGTGTTGCTATGGTGGGGCCCATCATCTCTGTTGAGGTTTGTAGACCTACTGGAGATTTCCAAAACCTCTTTGATCAAATGAGGCCACCACCGGTCTTCTATTGATATGGCACGGGTCTCGTGGTAATTGACAAGGTGACCCGTTTCGGCGGCGTGTTGGGCAAAGGCCGACTTCTGGTTATGTTGTAGCCGGTTATGTCGCATTTGTTCCCGCATCCGCTCAACTACTGTGCGCCAGGTTTGACCGATGTAAACAAGACCACAACTGCATGGGATATCGTTCACGCCGACATCTTAAAGAGGGTCCGGACGATTCTTCACTTAGACCAGGCTCCCCCCAATCTTGTTGCGCGCATGATACACGGGGTGGATATCGGTCTCAGCGCAGTCTACCGATCTTGTGCGTAACCCCTTTGATGCAAGGTAATCGAGCTGTCTTACGGGGCGGACTGGAAAGCTCGTTCCGTTCCCTCGATGTAGAAGACACGAGCCTCGATGGGGCTTGATCCACGCTGTAACCATTAGTGAGAAAGGTTCTCTGAGTAGTACCCTTTCAGACTCTTGGGGGGGCTATTGTGGTCTCATATAAGGGAGGCCCGGTGAGTGAGGGTGGAAAGTACACCACGTTTCGTGGCAGGGTGGTGGTGTGAGTCAGCATGTATGTAGCGATTGGTGTGGGTGGGTCTCCGGTAGACAGAATTACCGAGTGTGTCATCAGGGTGCCTGGTTACTAGGGCATTCAGGAAAGGGAGTTTTCTGTTTTGTTCCAGGAAAGGGAGCATTCCGTTCAGGTTCTTGACCATTCACAGAGATTACAAACCAAGTATTGACAGAAAATTAATCATTGGTAATCGTTCTAGCAAATATTTCGTTCGATTGTGTAGATTAAAATTGCATTTAATATTATATTATGCTTGTAAATTTTACTTTCGTTTATTATTAGTATTTTTATTTGAAATATTATTTAAAATAAATTGGATCGTAATTTCACTTTGATCCTATTTGACTAGCGCAGTGGTAAACCAAAGCCACCAGCGGCAGGGCAGGGTTCGAAACTGTGCGCTGGGTTGCCTTGACTAAATTTGTTTAAGAAAAATCTCAGTCAGTATTTTACTATTACAATAATATTTTTTTGCAAGTTTCAGAAGCATTGAGAGTTTGACGAAAATTGTACCAGCACAACTTTTTTTACTTTCCTTTGCCACATATGAGGAAAAACAATTAAAGAAAAAAATTCGCGTCTGGTTTTGAGAAAATAATTATTTTTCAAACATTACCTCTATTTCACTCCAAATTATGCTAAAACTATTCAGATTTTGGAAAAATTGTACATGACGTTATTTCAAGTAGTCTTTGAAGATAGGTTTTATATTATCCTCAATATTGTAGTTGTACGAAAACGCCAAAAAATTTCAAATTTTTGCAATTATTGAAAAATAGATTTTAACCTAAATGAGACAAGCGCCATTTTAAGCGTTCTTTACGCTTCCCGAGGAGAAAATTTAATAAAAATAGTGTATTTTTAAGAAAATTTTGAAAATGTTGAAACTTCGTGTAAAGTACTGCCAAAAATTGAAATATGTGTCAAACTCTCAAGGACTCGAGTTCGTTCGGATCGACAGGGGAATATCGATTTTGGAGAACCTGCTATTCACGGTTTAGATCTTAATGTTGTGTACGAATGGATAGACAGAAATGTGGCTGTAACTGATTTTTAGGTTTCAAGGACCTTAAGATGAATTCCAATTACACAGCATATTAGGGGAAGAAATTTACTACATAAATGAGCAAGATTTATTTACTTTTTTGCTTCCAGAGTCTGATAATACGAGTTTGCCTAACGAAAAGCACCCCCTTTTGCTGCAGCGTTGCAAGACTTTTTCTTTACTACATAACTGAATATGCGAGAAAGTAAAACACTTTCCGGTACCAGGGTCTCCAAAAGTGTGTACTTCCGTCGAAACGTATAAAATATATTAATATCTGCAAAGATTTTGAGTAATTTTTGAAAACGCAGCATAATTTTTTATATAATACCCCCAGAATTATAAGATATTTCAAATTCGCAGATTCTCAACTTGATATGAGAATATCCAGTTTTGAAAAAGGTTTCTGTACAGGTTTTTAGGGGATAGCTTGTTCAAGGACAGGCGGACTGGAGTTTAAAAAAACATCAAAAAAAATAGTTTCAGGGAGAATCAAAACCTTTTATGTTTTCACTCATCTAATTTTATGTTTTAATTAATAATTCATCCGTATATAATTAAAAGAAACCCAATACGAGGATTGTAATGGAATATTATCCTATATTGCTATGAATTGAACACTATGTTGTCTAATCTGACTACTCAAGTATTCGAGTTAGTCTTTACAAGAGTTACGTACTCTTTGAGCTGATGGAGTGTAAAATGCAGCGATGAACGATTGCATGCGCAGAAAGGCGAAATTAAGGTACCTGGTGATGACGCGTCGCTTACGTCACACTAAAACCTGTGGCAACATCGGAATAAGTCTTTCTGTCGGTGAGCGTGAAAGCAGGCAGACGTCGATGCGTAGTGTTGTTTCCACTTTCTTGGCGATCAGATTAAACGACGTAATAAGGTACGGCTAAAATTCTACAAGTTATAATTCAATAATCAAAACGATGATTGTAATAAATAAATTATAAAGAACAGGAAAAATACGAAGTGTGCATATGAACATAGTGGCACTTGGCTGTAATCCACAATGTAATTAGATTATACACAAATTGTAATGAAAGGCTCTGAATGCATTTTTGCTTGATGGGGTAACTGTTTTACAGTCTAACGGTGTGATAGCTTTGTGGACGGTGTTGAACTTAATTGAAAGGTGAATTCTTGGTGAATTACGGAGAAAGTGTACGAAATGCAAACTACTGTAGAGCTTGCAAGTGAGCTGGAGCACATTGCAGGTTGGAGACTGTTCTAGTAGACTCCAAGCTATCCACCGATCCGTCTTTGAATCTTGTATGGCGTGGTAAACAGTAAGATTATCTACACAGAGTATGGCTATTTGTTTCACTTGTATCCAAAGGCAGAGTGGTCAGAACATTAGCCGGGTGGAAAGGGGACCGCGTGTAGCGAGTTCACTGATGGAGAGTCGAGGTCATAGCTCGAACCGCAACAGCTGACCTGGTTGAAAATCCTTGTGAGAAAATGAGAATTTTCAGAAAAAAAAACAACATTAACGTCAATTCTGATGTTAGAGAAACGTTTTGCAGCGGGATTGTAGAAAGGCATCATCGTGTAGAACGGTATTCTTTTCCAACTCCGTAAATATTCATAGAATTGTCTACATGTCAGTCATGTGGGATTTTTTAAAACTCGTTGATACCAAAATTAATTGGAGGGTATGGTCAATGACTAACACGCAGAAATGATTCGCATTAATTTAACAAACTTTAGCTAACTTTTCCTGAAGTTGTTATACTCCATTCCGTCTACTGGAGAATGGATCTATTTCGATCGGAAAAATCGATGTATTTACCCAACTAGATCACAAGAAAAATAAACTTTAACAATTTTTACGAAATATTGCTTACATACTTAATTCTCTGAATACAATTTCGTTCCTAGTGGGTTTAATTAAAAGTGTGATGAAAGTAAACAACGTAGGCTCTTTGAAATTGTTTTTGTTATCTACCAGTTTGATAAATAAATTCTCAGGAATTAATATATTTTATGTTCTTTTTGACATGATTTGCATAAATTCTTACATATTTTTTACTGATTGTATCTTAACACTTTAAATCACTCATGAAAACCATATCTAACTTCTAACTGCGCGCAATGAATTGACACCTGAGGAATTATCAGTTGGCGCTCGGTTCATCAGTCTGGCAGAACAACACATTTCAGAGTAATGCGGTCTTCGCTGCCACTCGAATATTATAGAATCGGTCAAAATCATCTACCAGCCTGAATAAAGTGTACCTAGAAATGGAGAGAAAATTAATAATTAATCTGATTACTGTAATACTGCGGTAATGGTACGTGTGATCTTTACATTCTGAACAAATTAGTTTGTGTTTGTTTTGTTGTTTTGTTTATTGTATTTACCATTTCGTGTTGCAAAGAGTAGGGGTAGATCAAAACAAAAATTGTAATAAATAAGTAGAAGTAGGCAGTTACAAGACTTGGTTAATTCAGTGTGGAGTGGGAGAGTGGCGTGTAATAGCTGCCTCGTGCTAGGAAAATTGTGAATACAAGTTTTTCATCAAACAATCTTCTAATATACCACCCTTATCCTTGTGCAGCAAAATAATCCACAATATTGAGAAAAATATTCTGAGAGAGTACCGATTGATTTTGACTGTGTTTCATTGATGGAATCATATTTGCGTGTGTATTATTTTTCATTGAATTTTATTTTATTCATTTAATTCAACTATTAAATCAAGACGCATCTTTCCTTAAATAAATTCCCCCCTTAAATCTTTAATGCCTCTACTTGGTCCTTGTAACCTGTTTTTTCCAAGGAGTATTGTATTGAATCTTTCTATAAAAGGTGTCAATAGAACTGAACTTGGTAACTTTATTAGCACTTAATGAAAATGTGGGAATGAAATCCCACTTAATAAACAATTGATGGCCTGTCTTTCTGTTTTAGACAGGACATTCATGCAAATAAAATAATATTAATTTCGCGGAAGGATTTATATTTACAATATATTTTCCTAAAAACTTCATGCCATGCACGAGAAGTAATACGCCCCGCGTCATGGCGAAGCGTAAGCGCGTATTCAAGGGTCTGCAACGCTGTGACTCGGTGAAATAGTCGTGGAGGGAAATGCTCTGCGGCACTTCCACGGGGGGTTACTTCAAAAACACTCCTTCGCAGGGACCACAGGATCCACTGGCCCATGCCGTCCGGCGTACGCTCCGCTGGTAGTCTCTCCTTGGATAAACCTAACCGCTATTCGTCCGATGCGTGCTGGACACTGATCCACCGGCCTGTGGAGCCACCTGCTGGTGGCTTGTAAGAATACATCAATGGCGATGTTTTCAAAATATCGATTTTTTTGTAAATTCATGGGTGATTCATTACTGTATTTAACATCGAGTGTTTGAATCCCATGTTTTTTCGTATTCGATATTTTTTTAATGAACAAAGTCCATCAGAACAAAACCCAATTATAATTTCAGATATCCATAAATTAAATATTTTTCAGACCAATGTGACCAAGGGTAAAAAATGAAGAAATTCGAGATTTCGCCAATATAGAAGCCTATATTATTTTTTAATTGTCGAATCAGATAATCCAAGTTTTGTTAATTCTCTTGATGATTTTTGACATTATTTTGTTATTTAAATTATTTTTGTTATTTAAATTTTCTCAATTAAAATTAATAAACGATACCGTATTTAAATACCCCCCCCCCGTGTGAACATCAATAGTCACTAATGGAGTTTTAAAAACATCTTTGTTATAAACGTCGATGGTTTGGGCACGATGTTTTATTAACATAATTTTTTTTTAAATTTTGAGCATCGATGTTTAGAAACATCGATGTTTTGTTGGCGATGTCGCATCCCTACCATCAAGACAACGCAGAGGATCCGTCCGCGCAATGCACCGACGCGCAATGATGGGCTCTGGCCCAGCACCGTTAGCCAGCACCGTGAGCATCGACGGTTGTCTCGCCCCGACACAGCCGCTTCGCCTTTCATTTATGTACTACATTACTGGAGTAGCAGCAGTGCTCCAACATCTATGTACAATTCTCCCAAAAACTATGGAACAAACCCCCAACTTCTACACAGTTCAGGATCTGGAAATGCAGTTTTTACTGATCAATGCAGAATCATCGGGGAAATAACATGCAGTAGAGAAATTGTCTATAATATTTTTAGTTTTCGAGAAATTTAATCATCTTTAATTTTTTAAATGAAACTATGGTTTTCTCACCAGCAGTGGATAGATTATGAGAATAGGATTGAATTTATGTATCATATGCAAATATTTTGAAAGTAATTTGAGTATAAAATTATACTTTCTGACAAGTGATTTTGAATTAAACGGGCAATTGTGTAGCAGCCATTGCAACTTTCGCCTTCGCAGAAGGTGGCCTTCGCGGCGTCAAGACTGTTGCGTGGAGAGGAGCGACTGAAAGGGGTGGCAGTGAGGAATAAGAGGCATAACAGGCATAACTACAGCAATCCATGGTCTTGACACAGAGGCCACACTAAGAAAGACCAATTTTAACGATCAGAATGAGAGATTCCTTCCATTTATGTATCTGCATTTAACTAGTCTTCTACTGAGATTTCAAAACATCAATCATTCCAAAGAACGATATAAAAAGTTGGTAGCGTAAGGAACATGATGATAATCAATATCATTTTCAAACTTGACAAGAATCGAACCACCGTCTCTTCGTTGGTAAATTTCATTTTTAATTAAGATGATCACTCGTCCACTTCGCAACCATACGACTATTGCTGTTCACTACTGTTCATAAATGAAAAAGAGAACAGTGCACTTCCGCCTTCTGCCGTGGAATTTTCAAGTTTGTGGCAGCACGTGGCGCCATAAAGTGAGAAACACATTAATCAGTATTAGCAGAGTACTGCAGATATGCATTTTTGTTAAAGTTCAGCAAATTTATTCTGATAGAACTGTCAAAAGGATTTAAAATTTTTTATTGCTTTCTTCTTTTGGTACGTGTTTAAATAGAGCATTAATTAACAGTAAATAATAGAAAATGTCTACCCATCTATTATTTGATGCATTAATCGAGATATTACAATAAAATCCTTTCAGAATTTATTCGCTTCCCATGTTTTAAAATGATGGCTTATTTCTGCACTGGGCTCGGTTCTCGTAAGTATGAAAATTACCTTTATTATTATCGTCCTTTCGCTACAGATTATTTTAATTTCGTTCTTTTCCATTATCGTTGATTGGGAATTTCAGAAGAAGAAAAGTTCAATCCAGATGGACCAATGGCAAAATTTCTCTCATTCTGATCGTTAATATTAATGTTTGTTCATATGTTCTTCGTGTCAAGACCATGAATTGCTGCAGTTACGCCTGCATCCTACACGGTCACCCCTCTCACATTTCTCTCTTTTCACAAAGCAGTCTTGACGCCGCGAATGCCACCTTCCCCCAACGGCGACTGTTGCAAAGGCTGCCCGTTTACTCGAAAATCTCATGCCAGAAAATCTAATTTTATACTCAAATTACTATCAAAATACTAACATATGACACATCATTTTATTCCTATTTTCATGATATATACATTGCTGGTGAGAAAAATATATAGTTCTATTTAAAAAATCAAAGATAATTAAATTTTTCGAAAACTAAAAATATTATAGACAATTTCTGTACGACATGTTACTTGCTCCATGATTCCGCATTGTTCAGTGAAAACTGCATTTCGATATCCTGAACTGTTTAGAAGTTATGGGGGTGATCCATAGTTGGTGGGACACCTGTATAATAACAGAAAAATATATTCTCTTATTTTATTAAGGTGGAAATTGCTTTCACCTTCGTTCTGCTCATTTGCCCTCCTATTGAGTTACTATACCGATCATCACTCTTAATCGTAGTATTGTTCTTGTCCTTCTAAAAATTTTAAAAACTCGTACTTTATCACATTAAAATGATCAATTGGTTGCACAGACTTAATCATTAGAATTATAACTAATCAAATAGTTAGAAAAATATTATACCATTCGAACTTGATAATTAAGAAAACGATTATCAATTTCGAAGGCAATAATAAACGTAAATAGTTTATAATTTTTCTACTACAAGAAGCTACGTTCATGTGTCTACAATTTAAATTATCAATTAAAAGAATGCTTTCGAAACAAAGGGGCTAGATACTGTTTACAATATAGATTTAGACCATTTTAAAATATCGATATGTTTTGTTTATATGCCAGAATTAAAATTATGGGTATCCAAAAAAATAATAATTATAATGTAACCCAAATAGCGATCTAGTGAGCTAATGCATTAAATATCATTTGCGATATACTGAGTTAATGCATAAACAGTATCTTTAATTTCAGCTCATATAAATAACTAATCCTTAAAATGTCGATCCTCGGTGTAGAAGATCCAGGGTTCTGGACCCGCCATCGTAAGGGATGTTTGCCTCATGTCTTGAGTGTGTATATTTGTGTGTGCATGCTCACGTGTGTGTGCCTGTGCGTGCGTGATTTTGCGTGCGTATGTGTGCATGCACATGTGCGTGCGTGTGCAGACGTATGTGTGCTTGTGCGAGCGTAGACATGTATGTGTATGCACATGTGTGCTGTATGTGTGTGTTTTGTGTATGCGTGGTCACGGAGGGCCTCGCGTTTTTGCAATTCCAGATCAAGCAACCTGCAAGTGTTAGTGCCTAGTAAATGCTTCATGACGCATTCCATTGAGGGGTGAATAAAACTAGTTTCGAACAGAATGAGGATAAATATTTTTTTGAAATAAAAAAGTAACATTTGATTTATCTTTGTAGGTTTCAGATCCTCGGAAGTCAGTAATCCAATATTTTCTGGCAATGTCACCTCGGCCGCGTCGAGGATTATAGAGATAATTTCTCGCGCGACGCCTAGACACACGAGGCATGACGTCATTCGGTTCCAGAGTGCAAACTCCGAGGCATTTGTTGCTCCTCTCGTCCACAGCGCGCAAAGTGATGGCTTGCAGCCGTATGAGGGATGGGCGTCGTTGATGGACTGCAAATGGGAAAATCGATTACGCCGATGCGCCGCCCGGCTCCTCGTGGCCTCGTCTGCCCCACCCACGCACACGGACAGCAGCAAATTTTACAAGGCTCTCAAACAAGAGAGGGGAGTCTTGCTCTCTATAAGGAGGACGAAGGCGTACTTAGCGCCGCAGCGACGAGCGGCACGTGGGCGTTTCTTGCGTCCAACGACCCTCCGCCGTTGACGAATTAAGGTGGCCAATTAAGGGTGTCATGACCCCACCAAAGTCAAAATTGCAATTTATTATAATTTTACTAAATTTATTCAAAATAATGACCTCGTGTAGATCTTATCACGTCTAAATATTATTCTCATTACGAATATACTGTTACATTTTTCAAGCTAAAAGTTAAAAAAAATGTTTGCGGGATCCACATTGAAATTTTCTCCCCCCTGAAATACTTTCCGGATCCGCCACTACCCTTTCTACAATATACATTCTGACTCCGCAGATCCAGCCAATATTTGATAATACCATGTTGCTCGTGCCCTCCTTTTCCAATCGTATTTTATACTCCATGCAATATTTGGAACTTTCACAAGTAACTACATACTTTGAAGTAACAAGTACAATGAAATTTTACAATGATACCTAAAATAACTTTCGATTTGCTTATCATCGTAACATTTTGAGGTAACATTTTGAATCACAAACCCCCTAAACTTTTTTCGCGGTTATTTAAAATTATTCAAGTATATTTTGGTTATAATTGAATTACGCTTTCCAGAGCAATTTAGGAATAAACACAAATACAAATACATACAATTTTAGATAGATAGAAATTATGTAAGTGATAGTCTTTTTCTTAAACCAGAATTCTTCGGTTGCAGAGATGGGGAAGGTGGTGGAGTGGAGTTTCACTGTCTCAACAAGCAGAGCTGAATAACCCTGGATTGATCGAAATCCATTTAAGAGAGGAATGACCGATATAGCGAGCGCACCTCTCCTTACCTGCCCCACTTAATCCAGGTCTTACTTATGTAGGTATGTAATATTCATCTACTGCTCAAATCAGCTCATCTATTTGAGTTACTAACGCTCTTTACGGCAAAATAGACAAAAGTGTGTCAAGAATAATTTTTTGGCATATATTTTGTTAACAGAACAAGGAAACAACTCGATAAACCAAGATTAAATATATGCGAATCCTATCCAGTTTTACTTGTATTAGAGCCAAGTGAAACAATCAAAAATCTTTATCAATTTTGATAGGATGAATGCCGAGCATTAACATTTTAAATTTTCATTTTCAGCTGCACTACATTTGCAAATATTTCTAACATCTTAAAATTTCCTGGACAATAATTCCTCTCTAAATGACCAAATATATTGGAATCTCTCTCTCTCTCTCTCTCTCTCTCTCTCTCTCTCTCTCTCTCTCTCTCTCTCTCTCTCTCTCTCTCTCTATCTATCTATCTATCTATCTATCTATCTATCTATCTATCTATCTATCTATCTATCTATCTATCTATCTATCTATCTATCTATCTATCTATCTATCTATCTATCTATCTCCCTCTCTTTATATAGATTACGTTACATTTTAAAAGAATATTACATTTACATATTCAAATATTATGTTTTACTATGCTCACTCTACATCGTGACAAGTTTATATTTCCGTCAATGACACATTGCATTGATTAGTATTTCAGTTTTCACCACTCAAAATATTTTTTATGTTATCAATTTAAATTTTTAGTTCTACTTTTTATCTTTCACATTTGTGAAACAAAAAGCGTTAGGAAACCATATGATCATGTTGGTTCAACAGAACAAAAATTTAATATCTTTTTCAAACATTTTGCAGCTTTATATATCCTTTTCATAGAAATATATTCACTTAGAATGGAGTTATCAGATACAGTGTATCTTTAGAATCTATAACATCAAGTCTGAGGGAACATCTAGACGATAAAAATATTGGAGTTGAAGTTATTCTGTTTTGTATGAACTCACAAAAGAATGAAATATCGATAGGGAACAGAAAAGAACTTTATGAACTATGAAAGCCCCTGTAGTGTCATCCCTTAAAAGAAAAGTGAGCAATTCCATGTTTTATGTTTACGACATCAAAAAACTCTGCCAAGACTATTCACATGTCAGCCAAAACTTATCTATTTTTATCCAGCAATGTCAGGAAATAACATTTTAAACGTTCTCTTGAGACACGCAGAAAATACATTTTATAGTTTATGTCACTAAAATTACAGATCCTTCGTTTAGTGAAAATTAATAGAAAAAATTAAGATAACAGCAATTGTCAGCTTACTGCCGAACTTGTTGTAGTTTATTACATGGAATTTTTCATGTCATAGCAGATATAATTGAATGTAGATTAATTACGGCAACACTCCCTAAAAATCGTAAGTGTTTGTTTATTCATCTTAAACAGAATTTGAGTAATGATGTCGTAGGCTTCCGCAGGCAGAGTCATGATCTGGGCTGGCCGGGTGACGCCGCGTCGAAGGCTGAGGTACCGACGTTTCGACCGACATGTCGCGGTCCTCTTCAGGGCTGTACTGCCTCACAGTACCACCCTGAAGTTGCGCCTTGCGGTACAGCCCTGAAGAGAACCGCGACATGTCCGTCGAAACGTCAGCGCCTGAGCCTTCGACGCGGCGTCACTCGGACAGCCCAGATCAGAATTTGAGTAATGTTTTCCATCCTTCAACGCACTCTTGAGATAATTTCGTTACTTCATTAAAAGTTACTGGTCCTCCACACCCACAATGACGCCCACAGTTGTACCAGTGTGTGCAGATTAAATCAATAAATTAATAAAATAGAAAGGCTGACTAACTGCTCGACCAACTGCGCGGCTAACGGCGCCACTAACTGCGCGACTAATGTGGAACTTAATTCAAGATAACCACAAAAGAACTTATAATTCGAAAAAATGCATACTAAAGGATGTAAAGATCTAAAACTGAGAAATAGTGTTCACGAAGAAAGACATTTCTATCTTCAATATTAATTATTTAAAATGTTCGAAAAAATATTGGAATTTGGCAATTTGCGAATTTCCAGAGAATATAGTGAAAATCGGAGGAATTCTATATTATTGGCCGAACTTTGATCAATATGAGCAAAACATTAATTGAAATAAATTGAGTGTCTTTTGAGAAAACAATGGTCATGTATTTTTTGAAACAATTGTATATCGACAATATTTAAAGGTCCAATTTTAAGTGAACGTTTTTATTAAGAAAAAACATCTACCTTCAGTTATGTTGAGGAGGAGGTCGAAAAGTGTTTAAGCATGTGCGGTTTTCGAAAAATCAGAAGTTTTACGGATAATCGGAACTAGATAATTCTTATAAGCCGTAAATCGATTGCATCAGTCAGTAATAAATAGTTCAAATAATCACAAATAAATAGTTTGAACAGATATTTACAGCTCCGATACCCCGTATTCCCTGATCGCAGGAGCAATCCTTAAATGATACAAGATCTGCCTGACTCGTGGCCCTCGCCACTCTTCAGCAAGCTTACGCAGAGAGCGTAGTTCTCCGTGATCGCAGTCACCCGGGGAAACGATCCATCGCGGCGTCCGAACACCTGAGTTAACCTACGAGCATTGCTCGTCTCCGCACGGGCCTGGGCGCAAGTTTTGTTCATTCGTATGAGGTTTTCGCACAGCTGAAAACCCACCCTCGCGATTTGCGCTCTCGCTTGTATACCTTCAAACGACGTTACACGCAACGTCATCTAGCGTACGCGCGGCGATTCACATCGCGTGACTGCTGCACCGTCACGCAAGTTGGGCATCTCTTTCCATGGATTTCTGGATGTTCTCAAAATATCACGGAGTATCGCTGCCCTCAAGGATACCATCTATTCAAACTATCCTTACTTTCTCCTACCGGCATCTCTGCCCGCACTAATCCTGCCACGCGGCACCTGCCTGGCGCCAGCCTTCCTGTCGAGGTTCAATGGCCATACAATACGTTACATTAGACAGTCTATTGGACAATCAGTCAAGAAGTCGTCAGACAGTCACTTAGGAAGGAAGGCAATCATTCAGGCAGGCAGTCAGACAATCAGACAGTAAATCACACATACAATCACAGAGAGTAAAAAGACAGACATTCAGACGGTCAGTCGGACAGAAGGTCGGACGGACAGAAGGTCGGACGGACAGAAGGTCGGACGGACAGAAGGTCGGACGGACAGAAGGTCGGACGGACAGAAGGTCGGACGGACAGAAGGTCGGACGGACAGAAGGTCGGACGGACAGAAGGTCGGACGGACAGAAGGTCGGACGGACAGAAGGTCGGACGGACAAAAGGTCGGACGGACAAAGGTCGGAGGACAAAAGGTCGAACGGACAAAGGTCGGACGGACAAAAGGTCGGACGGACAAAAGGTCGGACGGACAAAAGGTCGGACGGACAGAAGGTCGGACGGACAGAAGGTCGGACGGACAGGACATCGGACGGACAGAAGGTCGGACGACAGAAGGTCGGACGGACAGAAGGTCGGACGGACAGAAGGTCGGACGGACAGGCTTTAGGACGGACAGAAGGTCGGACGGACAGAAGGTCGGACGGACAGAAGGTCGGACGGACAGAAGGTCGGACGGACAGAAGGTCGGACGGACAGAAGGTCGGACGGACAGAAGGTCGGACGGACAGAAGGTCGGACGGACAGAAGGTCGGACGGACAGAAGGTCGGACGGACAGAAGGTCGGACGGACAGAAGGTCGGACGGACAGAAGGTCGGACGGACAGAAGGTCGGACGGACAGAAGGTCGGACGGACAGAAGGTCGGACGG
>BLKR01007415.1:0-38014 GCA_011170035.1 Teleogryllus occipitalis | reverse complement strand
GAGAAAGGTTTTTGCATTGTGACGTGACGTCACCGTCCCAAAAAATATTTTTTTGCACATTGATACCACGTTTTTTAGATATTTTGGAGAAAAACTCACTTCAGTCTCGCTTACCGGTTTGTAAAATCCCTCATTTTCCAACTGTTGTAAAGCATTCAAGCTTTTCAGGACTTAAGCATTGGAAACTAATACTACTTATCTTTGTTGTTAATTGATTAGAAAGTGTTACTTTGGAGTATGCATACGGCAAATTACACTTTTCCA
The DNA here is from genome assembly GCA_011170035.1 of Teleogryllus occipitalis. Taxonomy (NCBI): domain Eukaryota; kingdom Metazoa; phylum Arthropoda; class Insecta; order Orthoptera; family Gryllidae; genus Teleogryllus; species Teleogryllus occipitalis. Next base: position 37,750 of record BLKR01007415.1, on the reverse strand, counting down.
TGCGCGTACCCATGAACTAATGGCCATTTAAACAACTGAGTACTACAAAGTAAACAAATCACTGAGACGACGTCAATCCACATGATTGCAGTCTCGCATTTTGAGAATGATCCCAAGAGGATACACTTGTAAATTTCCATGAATTCGGACAGAACGTATGCCACTCGTACGAAAGTGTGTTTGGCGTATTCACTTTAAAATGTCGCCCTCCGCTCCTATCGTTACCTCAACATTTAATTTGTAAGCCAAAAACTAACTTTCTGCGCTTACTGCATAAATATTTTTTTTATACTGGCACTGTTGAAAACGCGGCATGCGTTCGTGATAAAAGTTCAATTTCTCACTTTTAGCACTAGTGCTAAAGGTGAGACGATACTGAGGCGTTCAGATACATCTATGATTGCAACAAAGAAAACAAAATATTTTTGTCTGATCGCATCAGGTAAACTGATCTTCATGTAACAAAGAAACCAATTAAATTATTCGTATACTTAAATTAAAATACCAGAATGTTAGTGAGGCTGTCCAAAAATCGTGTATGACACACGTGGCAAAAGTGATTTTATTTGGCCACTCTTATCATAAATAACTGCTTTTCCCTTGTGCTGTCGGTGGCAGCGTGGAGGCGGCGGCCGGTGCATCACTTCATGCTGCAGCTGTTCGAGCGCACTGCTCGGGACGGCGGCGCCAAGGAGCCCCCACCCGCCGACGTGGTGCGCGCCCTGGCGCCCCTCAGCGCCGGTCAGACGCTCTTCTACTTCACTCATTCACTCATACACTATTACATTCATTCTCTCACTCATTTATTCAATAGCATATACACTCATTGAATCGCATATTCACTCATTGAATCACATGTCCACTTATTGAATCGCACGTCTACTCATTGAATGGCATGTCCACTCATTGAAACGCATGTCCACTCATTGAATCGCGTGTCCACTCATTCAACAATTTATTCACTCACTCTTTCATTCTGCGATATTTTTAATCCTTCTGATACTAATTTAATTTTGTTGCCCCTCGTTGGGTTAGCTATGCTATAAGTTTAATCTTTCTATCACTAATTTAATTTCTTTATACGTGCCCAGCTTAACTCATGCCCGATCATAATGTTAATATATTCTTGGTAAATTTCTCTTTCCTGATTTCGAACACGTATTTGCTTACTCTTATGTTGCTGCACGTTGTACGAAGCGACAAATTCCTGGAGATTTATTCTTGTCAATTGTATTGGGATTGTATATTATATTTAATAATCAGCCGTATTCTTCATAAAAACAAACATAACATTTATTCAATGAATTTATGTTAAATAAATGACTGAATTTAAGTTACTTTGGCTGTCAAAGGAAACTATTTAAATTGTCTTAGGCTTTTTTTCAGATCCAAAGCTGAATAATAATGCATAGTTCTTATTATAATTTTCTTCTCGCTCTCTCTTGATTTTCACGGGTGTTCCTGCGCTATGCCCCCGCGTCGCAATGATTATCTTCCTTCCTGTCGTCTGATATGTTTTCGTAATGTTACTGTTTGTGCAGATGTTGCTCAAAGTTACAGTTCCGTTCTTCCCTACTTCTCACCGCTGATGGGTGTCTAATTCCGAGCACTTCCGTGTCAATTATTCATCTTAGTTACAATCCCAAATTCTACGACTAATTCCTATACTTTATATCGACCTAGTCTATTTGCCTTGTGCGATCACTAGAAAAATAGAACTGCCACCCTCTTCACCTAACCAATCCCCCGTCGGCTAATAACCAACTTTAATACTATTCGTTCATAAACGATGTTGCTCGTTCCACATCTCAATTTCGCGCGCGCGTGAGCGAGCGAGCGAGCGAGCGAGCGAGAGAGAGAGACAGACAGATAGACAGACAGACAGACTGACAGACTGACAGCCAGACAGACTGACAGACAGACAGACATAGAGATAGGGAGAGTGGCAGAGAGAGACAAAGTGATACAGAGATAGAGAGAGACAGAGAGACATAGAGATAGAGAGAGACAGAGAGATCCTATGAGAGAGGTTCCGGTCTATCTATGCCACCTGTATTTTAATGGGTGTCTGTAAGTGGCTCTGTATGGTTAAACTATGCATGTACTCGTTACTCGTCCCCTTCATATAAATATTCCTTGACTTAATATTACACAAGGTTCTTTGGTATATTACAATTCATTGAATTTTTCACAATCATCAACTCACTAAATAATTCCTTCACTTATTCAATAATCCATTCACTCATATGTTCTTCGATTTACTCATTCGTACTTTCATTCTATCATTTATCCCTACATTCAATAATTCATTTACCAATTTAATATAATTCGTTCATTGGTTTATCCACTCATTTATTCTTGTATGCATTCATTAATTCACTAATTTATTCATGCATTCATTATGCATTAATTCATTAAATTTCATGCATGAACTCATTGCATGCATTATTATTTATTAATAATTATTTACTTATTTATTCATTTATTTAGTCTTTCATTCGCTTGCTTTTCATTAAAATGTGTTTAACAGTCGGGTACCAAGGGGGGGGGACCCCACTCCAGTTGAAAGATATATATAAAAAAAATTACACCAATTTCTAGGAGTAAAATGGAAGGCCGGATTAGAAGAGATAGGTTTTCACTTAATTTTGAGATATATTTGCATTATTTACAAGTAAAAAGAATGCAGATAGATTTGAAAGAAACAATTATGTGTTATATTGTTTCTTTTCACAATAAACGGATTGGTTTCAAAATTTAATTTCAATGAAAGTAACTTACTTGATATCTGCATGTCAGCCATCATGTCGCTACCACTGTAGGATTATCTTTTTTCAGTTATTTTCTTCCTATTCGACATTTGTCTTTCTGATGTTTTGAATTATACACGCTACAATGATTGAATTGGATTAATCTTCAGGCAAATGTATAACCCATCACTATTTTTGAATTTTCGATTAGACCTTGCCTTAAAGTGTGCGTTTATGATTTAGAAATGGAAGGAGGGGGGTTGTGAGAGAAGGCTTGAGATTGCTTTATTTGTAATGGGTGAAAGAGCTCCTGTAGAATCTGGATCTAATGCGTTAATGATGATGTAGTTTTACGGAGGTTGAAACCGGGTGAGGTGGCTCAACTGATGTCACTGCAGCGCCTCTGATCGGAAGGTCCCGGGATACGAGTCCCGACAGCAGGATTTTCGACACTAGCCGGATAGCTAGATCGAGCTCTGTCGCTGCCTGGAGGAGAATTCTTGCGGCGGGCTGCTCTGATAGGTATTTTTCTGTGGTTTCTCCAATCTAAACCAGGTGAATACCGAAGCAGTACCCTACCAAACGGGCGACGGATCGCGCGCGATCTTTCATTCTCATTCCTTGTCTTATCCTACCCTTACACACACACTTACATTCACTGCACTAACACACATGCCGGGAGACCAGTCGAAAAGCTTGTCTCGGCTTGGGCGGTGCCTCGCTGGAGGGAGATGTAAGGTTGGGGAAAACCCCGCTAGCCGCCGATAGATCGGGGCCGGATCTCGTCATCCAGCGGGACAAGATCACCGCCACCTCACTACTAAAAACCGTGCACTACACTTACGAGACTAATGACCTTAACAATCGACGCACCAAGAATCACTAGTAATCAATCAATTCTCAATTAGAAAATGAAGATTCATGTGCTGGTGCATGCCGGCAAGAGAAGATAAATTTTTGCCGATGAGGCTTGTGAGATGAATTCAATTAGAATTGATAATTGTAATTCTCGATGGATTTGGTGAGTTGGCGATGAACCAGGGAACTTTCAAGGATTACCTTAGATATTGGTATTAGATGATCTGTAAAATGGATCGATTGGTCGGTGCTGCTTGGACCATTTTGGAATGGATAATAAATCTTAGTGGGCTTTATCATTATTTTGTTGATAAGTTGCGGATTTTTTGCACTAAGGGAGAAGTTTTTGTTGGCGAAAGGATATTTTGCAAGTGTGTTGTTGACTATTGATTGAATACGGGGTATCCATGTTAACCGCTTGCCCAATAAGACACCTAGGTTTTTGGCAGGAAAAGAATACCAAAGGTTATTCACAGTACTTTATGGACAGATTAAGGAATGGCGGGACACGTGTGGGACAGATGGGGGGGGTACCCAAGTGGTTTCTTAAGCGGTATTCTACAAAATTATACCTTTTTGAATCTTCTAATACATTTTTTTAGATTTAGCTCTTCTGGGAACTCTTACTTCATAGTTTGGGTAGTCAGATATGAGTAGTAACTCAAAATATGTCAAATTAAATTAAAGATTTATGGACAAATAATATTTCACGATGAAACTAAAAAGGCTATTTAGTTTTTTGCGAAATTTAATCTCAACAATATTACAATATATATTCGCAATACAGGCGTATAATACAGTAACGCACACCTCAAGTGGAGGTACTTAAATAAGGATGCAGTAAGAAGGCATTTTCACCTTTAAGCCAATAATTTACTAACTGTGGAATGTTCATACAGGCCAGCTGGTATTAGTAAATAAATAAAAAATTATATTACAATTCCTCTTGCTAGGACTGACGAAAACATCTAGTGAATGCTACCGCTGCGTGTTCGAAGCGCAAACATACCAATTAAACTTTATCAGTAGCCCCTTTCGACCACCTATCAACGTGCTTCGCTTCGTCCCTGCTGTAGCGAGGTCTAAATCCGACCGCTTGGCGCCAGGCCCAGACTTCGAGGGCTTCAGGCTGCACGCGCTTGGAATACCGTTGATGTTTACGCTTTTACCGCATTTTTTTCGTATTGGGAACCGTGGAGTAATAGTACAAGGCTCTGATCTCGGTTTTATTAATTGACTGATTGATTTTATTTCCGGCCGCAGCTGATGTTATAGTCATTACTCGCGTAAGAGTAGAGCTCCCTGGAGGTGGAGGAATTCTTCCCCGCTGCGTAGTTATATCCGGCGCCGACCAACACGTCGACCTGCAGTGTTTCCTTCTCCAGGTATCTCCCACCAGCGCGGCACCGCCCCATTCAAGACGAGCTCTAATCTCCCGACTGGTCTCCCGGCATGTGTAGAAGTGTAGTGCATGTGAGTGTATGAGAGTGTGTGTAAGAGGATAGGACGAGTGAGAGGAAGAAAATATCCGTGGTCCGTTTGTTACTGCCCTGACAATCGCTTGGTTTGGTCGGAGAATTCACAATGTAGTTAGGGTCGAAAATCCTCCGCCGTCGGGGCTCGAACTCTCCCGGTGCAGAGGCGGTGCAGTGGGCGGGTGGTGTCATTGATGCCTCCCACAAACGCTGCAACGGATCGAGCGAGCGAGTGCTTCGGAAGCCATCCCTTCGATTCGTAAGGTGTTATAAATTTTCTTTAAGAGTTTTCACATCATTGAGATTGTTGTGCCTGCTGGGCTCAAATTCTTGGGTCGTCTGCTCTGCTTAGTGGTTTTCCTGACCGCTTTCCAGCAAATGCCTTAAGCAACAGGCCACGGATCGCGTGCAATTATTCTTTCCTTTCACAAATCCGGAGTAAGATTCCTTGAGAAACATGTCGCGTTTTAACCGCCCGAATACGATATGATATGGGGCAGCAATGTCATTATCTCTACATCATTTAACCGGGAGATCTGAGAGTCCCGAAGCTGACGTATTTTCGACATTAGCTAGATAGCTTGGTCGAATTCAACTCCTGTCCAGGAGAATTTTAGATGCTGGCTTCTGTGATCGGAGTTTGCATTTATCAGCACTAGGTGAATGAGTGATCTTTCCTCTGTAATCCTTGTCCTCTCTCCCCCCTTTACCCACTTGCGCACTCACATGTGCTCTGCCAATGCTCCTCAAGTGGACAACCCACTGGGTGCCCCTGGCTGAGCGCTTATCTAGGGGCCTTCGGGGTGGCCCGGTGCTGATTGAGCCAGCCTCGCAGGGAGGGGCAGGGGAGGCGCCGCTCACATGGCTGAAAGAAGAGAATCAGAGGGGTTTTGTTTATTAATTGATCTTTGAGGCACGTCAACGCCGATGGCCATTAGTCCCGCTACTGTAGTGAATGATGTATCCCGGGATGTGTCGTGTCCCTCGTCCGCTGGATGAGGTCTGGTGTCAACCTACACGGCGGCTTGCGAGGCTGTCACCTCTAGAATCTACCCAGGACGCACCGCCTCAGTCGGGATAAATTTCCCGACACCTGTCATGTATGGTAGAGAACTGGATGTATGTGTAAATGAGGAGAGGGGGGAACAAACAAGTGGAAAAGATCGCGCGCGATTCATGGCCCGACTGCTGTGAGAAAACTACCGATAAGACCAACCGGCCGCTAGAATTGTCCTCCAGACTGTAACCGGATTAGACTAGCGGATTATGTAACGCGACCGTCAGGACTCGAACCCTAGGACCCCTCGGTTAGAGTCATTGTCAACGATAATGATGTAGGAATCAGAGACAACAGTAATGATGGATCTGAGTTAACCGTGTAGTTTCCCTCTGGTTGCCTAAAAATAATGTAATTCTTATTTCGAAATGAATGATTGTACTAGTTCTGACTTTCATTTATTTGTTTTCGATTTCTCAGAAACCATTTGGCAAAAAAATTGCTGAATGCACCTTAAATTACAATAATGACCAAAGACGTGACAAAGCTGACAGTGAGAAAACGAATCTAAGAGAACCATTCCATATACAAGACTTAAGAGAACTAATCTATACAATCAGCCTTCACGTTCGCTGTTGGCAGGAGATGTAGGTGAAAAAATATGAATAGCGAGCAACATTGTGCGTGATTGTCTCTAGCATAGTGAAAGATAAATAAGATGCAGTAATGCAGTTGAATGTCGGGAGACTAGTAGTCAGAAGCCTACAGCCGGCCAAAATCACGAGTGATCGGGTAAGGTATATTACACCCCAAACGTGCAATTTTTTAAAGTATTGTTTTAAAACACTTTTTCTCAAGATTATTGAAACAATAAGCCATCACAAAAATATTAAGCATTTTTTAAATTTCTAAGTTCAATAAAATGAACTGAAAGAAAACAAATAAAAATGGTTGTATTACCATGCGTCATTAGATTTTTGCACATTTTTTCGTATAAGTTAATGAAATTAAAGGTTTTGAAAATCAAATTTTCTTCATATAAAATAAATATTTTTCAATTAGTTAAAACATAACTTGTAATGTGATACGTTTATTGCAATACGTGGAACGGCTACACCTTGATTTATAATATCTACTCATTGGGATCTGTGTCCACATTTTTGTACACGAACGTTTGCAGCGGCTCTACAGGACCCAGCATGTCTCAAATCGTTTAATCCTCAAAACCTATTATAAAAATTTAATTGCTTATAACGCGGTAATATATTTAGAGATAATAAAGGAAGACATTTACAACAACAGATCTTCATTGCGTACCGTTCTACCGAAGAAACAATGAATTAATTTATCTGGGACTCAGAGACGGGAGTGAGCTCGGCTGGGTTTAGACGGTTTCACAAAAAGTCAGGGATGCGACATAGATGTCGATGTTTCCGTAACAAAATCAATGTTTTAAACATTGTTTGAATGAAGATGATGTTTTGTGCTCGATGTTTTCAAGTTTTGGATGTTTTGTTTGCGGATGAAAAATTAGCACAATTTTGTATCAGTTAAATCAACTGATTATACCATTGTTATTTTATGCGTTCGAAGAGAAAGCTCTTTATGCTATCTTCATCAAAAAGACTATCTTTCCCTCAAGAGATGTCCCCGATGTCCTGGCATTTCCTTCGCCTTTACCCGTATTTTTCGTGGAGATGCAGTCTACACAAGTGCAGTAAGCGTACTGCTTCCCCTTCTTCCCGCATCCCTCTACGGCGAACTGAAGAAGCTCTGGCCCCTTGAGATGACTACGAGCGCTCAGGCATTAAGTGTTAGTGATAATTGTTCTTATTATTTTTATTGGCTTTGTCAGTTATTTTTTAGATCTAAATGAACATTCATTGTCAATCATATGAAATGCTTCAACGCCAGAAGTAAATTTTAGATGTTACTTAACTTCTTTTATAAACGTCTATGTTTAAATATATCGATGTTTTTGGGAGGGATGTATTATTAACATCGATGTTTTAGTTTCGTTCATCGATTTTTTCATACATCGATGTTTTGTTGACGATGTCACAAACGTGCTTGTGCTGACGTGAGCGACGCGCTGTGCGCCGTGCGGGGAAGTGGCCTAGGGAACCATACAAACGCGTGGGCCCAATGCTTATTCCGTGTTTTCGTGAACGTCTACTGCTATGGTTCTTATTCCCGTAAAAGTAGTCCCTGTTTTTATTACGGGAGGTGGTGGAGTCCTTCCCCTGTTGGACGGTGAGATCCGGCTCCGATCTACACGTCCACTTGAGGGTTTTCTCCATTCAGCTAGCTCCCGCCAGCAGGACACCGCCCCAGTCGAGACAAGCTCTAAACTCTACGCTCCGACTAATCTTCCTAATGTGTGAGAGTGTAGTCCGTGTAAGTGTAAGGGGAGATGATTGGACAAGGAACACATGGTAAATGGTCCATGGCTCGTCGCCTGGAAAATACACGGAAAACTACCGGTCAGAGCATTAAAGCAGCCGACCGCTAGAATTCTCCTCCGGGCAATGGCTGAATTCGACCTAGTAGCTGTCGCTAGTGTCGAAAATTCTACCTCCGCCGGGGCTCGAACCTTTGAACCTCGCGGTCAAAGGCACTGCAGTGACATCAGTTGAGACCTCGGGTTGATCCCTGAGACACCTCGACCAGTTGCTAACGCGTAGGAAAAACGTTTGGAGAAATAAAAGGACATGGAAACCTGTTGAAATGGCCTCCTCCATTAACAGCCCATTTTTGGAGCCGGTTGATTTCCCTATTAAATGTATATATTCCCTATTTTAGCGATCACCTGTTGAAAATGAATTCTTTAATTGAGATAACAAGGTTTTCCTGCATACGCTTAGGCAACCTTGCAGTTTAAGTAAAATTAAAAGCGTGTAAATGAAAAGTGCAAATTGCAAAATTAGGCAAGGCAGGATTGTCGCTTCTCATCTTCTCCTAGCATCCATTAAGCGGCAATTAAAAGCCATTTTTCTCCAAAACCATCATGGATCAGGGCATCAACTGATATCACTGAAGTACCTCTGACCGGGAGGTCCTATTGTTCGAGCCCCGACGGTGTCACGACTCTCGATACTAGCTAGGTAAATAGGTCGAATTCAGCTCCTTTTTGGGGGAGAATTCTAGCGGCCGGCTGCTGTGACCGGTAATTTTCCGAGGTTTCTCGAGATTGATCAATGTCAGGCGAATGCCGTTGAAGTACTTCCACAAACGATCCGCACGGGATCTTTTCTTTCTCTTCCTTGTTCTCTCCACACCCCTTACTTGCACACACACTTATAAGCACTACTCGGCCGCATACGTCGGGAGCCTTTTATTTATTTATTTATTTATTTATTTATTTATTTATTTATTTATTTATTTATTTATTTATTTATTTATTTATTTATTTATTTATTTATTTATTTATTTATTTATTTATTTATTTATTTGTTTATTTATTTATTTATTATTTATTTATTTATTTATTTTACATCAAAAACAGTTTAAAACTGTGTATGACGGGCTATGGAAAAGTGAATTATGTGCACGTTTTCAAAATTCTGTGATCCCTACACTAAGCCTTATACTACTTGAATTTTGAATACAGAAAAAAAATAGCGTTTTTTGCAAGGATTGTAAAAAAAGCTCCAATGTAATTAAATCTATTTTCAATGATAATTCAACAATAAATTTGGGCTCTTATCCATCATGTCCTTCGTCAAGGAATAATACTTCCTACCGCGACAACATGAAAACGATAATTTGAATAACTATATTTCCTACTGAATTCTAGGAGATGTGCCCGGATAATGAAGTTACATTTATGACCAGAAGCAAAACAATGGGTCATCTCAGCATTTGCTCAATGGATCAGGGAAACTGGACGAAAATCCTGATCGAGATGGGGTCATCGACCCGGAGACTGTGGTACAATATTTGTTCCAGGTTGTGTAGATTTTTACAGTCCATTTGAGAGATCTAAAAATAATGCTATAGGTGCTTCATTTTGTGGCGAATGGGGCGGTGCCCCGCTGGTGGGAAGTAACTGGATGGGAAAACCCCGCAAGCCATCGTGTAGGTCGGCGCTGAACCTCGCCATACAGCGAAGGAAGACACTCCATCTCCCGTAACAAAACATGCCCTACACTTACGGGACTAGTTACCATATAAGTCGATGCGCCCGGAATAATCGTTGAGTCCATGCAGCACCATCAGCGACCGCTCGACGTGCTGGTGCTGTGTGCGCAGCGCCGTGCGTGCTGCGCGCGGGCGACGAGGCGGCGGCGGCGGCGTCTGCGCCCGCGCACGTGCTGCGCTTCCGGCTGCCTGCGCCGCGCGCCGGCGAGCGCCTGCTGCGCGCGGAGCTGCGCCTGTGGACCGACGCACGCGCAGGTACGTCACGCCCACTTGGCGCTGCTCTTCCCTCGCACAGGCCGTCGTAATTCGTGTTACAATATCCTTGGCTCTAGGGGGCAGGGCCAAGTCGATTCCTTTTTACCAGTGAGCGTGTGGTGGGAAAGCTCATATAACGGAAATTTCACACGTGACAAAAACAGTTAATCATGATCAGCAATCTAGAATACCATATAAGAGATGCCAACCACTCTTTGTCCTTTACTCTTTGTGCTTTGTAGTCTCCAAAGATACGTAAGTATTTTTACAATAATTGTGTGGCCACCTCATTGATTGCCTGTGTGGTATTTATTACTGTCAATTCTTTGTAACGTTTGTACCATCAATTCAGAATGCAGCTGACTCTCCTCTCGAACAATGAGGGGCGGAAACGACAATATTCACATTTGCATCTGAATTGTTTTCTTTCGAATTGAAAAAGGTTCTCTACTTGCTCACTTTGAAATGTAATGTATGCATGGTAACGGTGATGCACGTCCTGACGTTACAAGCAAATCTTGCCGTGTAAAACCTTTCACACGTTGTATCGCATGATTGATTGTTTCTTGTTTCTGGGTTGTTAACTGCTATGTTTATTAGTTCCTTAAGCCTCTCGTAGGTATGTTTTTAACCACAGGAGGTGGAAATGATTTTCTTCCACTGGATGGTGAGATAAGGTGCCGACCTGTAGGTCTGTGTATGCTGGCAACATGTATGTTGGCCCGCGAGGTTCCCACCATCTCTCCTGCCATCGGGGGACCGCCCCAGCCGGGACAAGCTCTGAGCTTCCGACTGGTTTAGTAGTTTATAAATGTGTATGTACGTAAGGGGAGAAGATAGGACAATGAAGAGGAAGGAAATTCGTACTCTTCCATAATATTCTGAAAATCATATTTCAATTGTACCATTGGAGACCTCAAAAAATATTTCAGGCGCCAATAAATGGCAGCTGGGAAAAAAGAGGGACAAAGTCGAAAAGCTATCCCAAACTAAAGAGATGAGTAACGTAACTAGTACGAGAGAGTCTGTGTCATTCTCTAACACCTTTACTTTATTTGTGGTGGCTTGGTTTGACAAAATTCTAACCAACAAAATTGTCAAAATTGCGTTTTTTATCGTAAATTTCTTACCACAAAGCTGTCTAGCTTCCAAATAAATGTCAGTGACATATGTTGAAAAATGGAGGAGTAGCATTGTGACATAATTCTATCTGGCGACAACTTTTGAAAGAAATTATTTTGACAAAGTTCTAACTGCAAACTGCTACAAGATTTCAAGTAATTTTAGTGTGAAGTAAACATGGAATTATATCATTTATATTATCAATAAAGTTCTGTTTTATGTGAATAACATATTTATCCTCTACTGCTCTTTTATCTTGCAAATGTAATTCCATGCCCTAACGCCAACATTTTTTTTTCTACGCAAGAAACTTGAATGTTTAGAATTAAACTGCATATTACACTGTTACTAAGAAAGTCTATGGTGTCATTTGACCTGAGGTAATAGCAAGGCATGCAAGAAATGATATAGTGAGGGAGGAATACTTGATGTACTCGTAGAGAATTATTTTAGTGAATTAGTAAATTGGCCAGATTCATGCGTTCCTCAGAACCGAAATTCCATAATGCCGTATGATATGTTGGATTCTTAAGACAGAACCCTAATGCGGGAATATATTTTCAGAAAATGCCGATGTCTATTACTATAACACTCGACGTAGAAATCATATTCATCAGGTGACAGTATCAACAGCTCATTACAAAAAATTCACATACAATACATGTACATTATTTTACAACACTTTGCCAGATAACATTAAACGATTAAATTCAATAGAAAAGTTTAAATCCCAAGTGAAATCGTTTCTGCTGCATAACTGTTTCTATACAATTAGAGACTATACTGAGCATCACAAGAAAAGTAACATTAATTTTAACAATGATACATAATGCATTAATTACCATTTGGACTGTATAAATGAGTATAAACAACCTGTAACAACTATTGTAACACAGCTTCCGGGTCAATGACCCCATCTCGATCAGGTTTTTCGTCCAGTTTCCCTGATCCATTGAGCAAATGCTGAGATGGCCCCTTGTTTTGCTTCTGGACATAAATGTAACTTCATTTTCTGTGCACGTCTTCTAGAATTCAGTGGGAAATACAATTATTCAAATTATCGTTTCCACGTTGTCGCGGCAGGAAGTAATAAGAGCCAAAATTTATTGCTTATTTATGCTTGAAAATAGATTTTATTACATGGGAGTTTTTTTGTTTTTTTTTCTCCCTTTCAAAATTCAAAATTTATTGCTTATTTATCCTTGAAAATCGATTTTATTACATGGGATTTTTTTTGTTTTTTTTTCTCCCTTTCAAAATTCAAAATTTATGTACTATATGATTTAGTGTAGGGATCACGAATTTTGAAAATGTGCACACAATTCACTTTTCCCATAGCCCGTCATACGCAGTTTTAACTGTTTTTGACGTAAAATAAATAAATAAATAAATAAATGTCACATCAATAACAATGAAATATTCTGTGCCAGGACATTCATGCATCCAGGAAGTAGATAATGCCCATAATCTATTAGAGGAAAGCAGAGAGAAAAACCAAGAACTTCTTTCATCAAACCATCTAGTCATCTCAGTGAGTTTGAACTAAAGCCAAAGATATCAGAAATATCTGATCTGAAGAAGAAACATATAAAATCTATGTTCACTTTAATGCCTCTTGACGATAGACAGTACTACTCAGCATTCTTCAACTTATAACATCTTTGTAGAAGAAACTTTTATGTAGGATAAGAGTTGAAAATATGGTATTAATGTAATATAGATGTCTAATGATTGTTTGTACGGCATATAATTTTATTTCTGTAATTGATAGGATTAGTGGAAAGGGGGAAATTTTGCTCATTCCAGGAAAAAGTGAGTTCATAGCATGTTACGGAAGACTATGATTGGTGTACCTTCATCTCTCTCAGTAACAGATCTTCTATTACTGCAATCCTTTAATGATGCGTGAAATAGCTTCAATTTTTAATAGAAAGTTATTAATAATATGATTGTTACCCTGCAAGAATATAGTATTTCTAATAAATTTACAAATATCTCAGAAACATGTAAATGAAGAATTGCTCCCTTTTCCTCTAATCCATTTAATAAATATTTTGAATATTCATTATTGCACTCAAAGCTACAGAAAAGTTTTTTATAATTAATAACAGTTTAAACTAAAATACAATTACTACGAGAAACGTCTATCTGCATTTACAACCTTTTCTCCCAAAAAATAGTAAAATAACTTATAAAAAATAGTCTGACAAAATTCTACCTGCACTTACAACTTTGTCTAACGCTGAATATCCGTAATGGAATGACAAAGTTCTAACTGCAAAATTAACTGCAAAAAAATTAAAATTACATTAATAAGAGGTGCAAATAAGCGATGAACATATGCAAAAATAACTCCACACCTTCAAGATATTGCACAAAAAAATTGTAAGCCTAATGAATAAAATCTTCATATTACAGTAAATTGTAACTCTGAAGCTTTGTTTCTCGAAATCATGGCAAACTCAGTTAAAATTTTGTCAAACCAAGGTGTATTTACGTAGTATGCCTCAAAATATTTTTAGTATAACAGGTTGTTCGCACAATCGAGAAGGTTGGGAATAGCTGATATAGAAGTTAATACATATTTTCTCTCGAATCATATCTGCAGTGCCTCCTAACAGGTGTTAGGGTTCGAGTTCCGTCATTGGCAGGAAATTCGACACAAGCTGTAGAGCTAGTTTGAGTCCAGCCGCTGCCTGAAAAGGAATTCTAGTGGCCGGCAGCTCTGGATGAGTAGTTTTCCATGGTTTCTCCGATCCAACACGAGGCGAATGCCGGAGCAGTTCCACAACATACGGACCACCGGTCGCACGCTTCTCTTCCTTGTCCTATTCCTCTTCCTTGTCCTATCCCTCCTATCCTATCCTTCTTCCTCGTCCTATCCCACATTTACATGCACTACACAGCGTTACACACACACACATTTACATGCACACTTGTCGATAGACCAGTCAGGACTTACAGTTTGTCTCGGCTGGAGCGGTACGCCGCTGGTGGGAGATACAAATTGGCGAAAACACCGCAAGCCACGTGTTGGTCGGTGCTGGATCTTACCACCCCGTGACGGAAGAAGACTGCTATCACCCGTGATAATAGCACACACTACACTTACGGGAATAATGACTATCTCTCTCTCTATATATATACATACGTTGTGTGTGTGTGTGTGTGTGTGTGTGTGTGTGTGTTTGTGTGTTGACCCGCCCGGAAACACGAAATAATCAAATCAGGTCGCTGACGATACATCAAACTAACGTGTCCACACAACTTTCATAAAGTATTTGAAAGAGCTCGCTCTCCTCAGATCAGTAATTTCATTATTTCTAGAAGACTTTATTAAATATCCCTTAAAAATAAAAATAAATTATTAAAGGTGGGCAATGATGATCTTATATTACTTCCACATAAGTATTTAGTTGTAATCTGTGTAACTTTGCATAATTACACACCGAGACCCAGTCATTTGAAAAAATTGCTGATCTTTGGAATTGAAACGTTAGTGTAGAGATTCTTATTGCGTTTGTTAAATAAAATGATAAAACTAAACCCATTTTTAAGACGATATAACCAACGTTCACCTACGTTTACTTGTTGCGACGCGAGTTCGGAAGACGAGTGGTGCAATCATACCAGCAAAATAAAATCACTTTTACCGCTCGTTACTTACTCTTACAGACATCACACTACCACATATGTCGGGAGGCCAATCAGGTTCTTAGCTCTTGTTCCGGCTGAGACTGTGCCCCGCTGGTGAGAGATACCTGGGTGAAGGAAAACCCACAAGCCGAGAGGAAGGTCTGCGCAGGATCTCACCAAATAGCAGGGAAAGAATACCTCCACCTCCGAGATAAAAACATGCACTTCACTTACGGGTCTAATGGCAATAGCAGTTGGCACGCCCGGAAACAATGATTAGAGAACGGAATTTAGTGTAATAAAAAAGCAAGAAATGTACCAGATACATATTTATTAATTTTTTCCAAAATGTGTAAGAAAAAATAGAAAATACAAGTATGCAGAATAAGAATTGATTATAGTATTTAAAGTATATCGTATTGTTGTATACAAGCATTTTCCGAGAAAATAATGTCGTCGTTCAAATTTTAATATGGATTTGAAGCGACTGAAAGAAAGTTTTACTTCTACAAAACTAATTATACAGTAGTCTGTGAGTTTAATTTGAAATATTTTAAAAACCCTTCGTTTGTACAATGTTTACAAGAAACCGATGTTCTTGTGTAGGACCGTCTAATCAGTGATGGATTGCGAAGAGGAGAAGGGCTAAAGGGAACACCCTCACCCCATTTCATAACACGATAAGACAATGTAAAAACCTGTAAAAAGTATTTGATTGTTTTCGTTCGAGTTTTGCAAGAACCTAAGAAAAATGAGCAAGGACATGTTTGAAATTACTTTGTCTCACAAACACACTCATCCTTTATTCTAAGAAGTAGGAGGGGGAGTTTGACAATTCATGTCATAGGTCCGCAGGTCATAGAAGCTTGGTAGCATTACTTTGCTTTCGAAGAAAAATGATGCCAGTAACATGAATCGCATTTGAAATGTTCCGTTTCAACAGTTTAAATATAATAATACTAGCGTACCCGTGCGAGAACTCTCGCATGTTAAACCCCATCCTCTTCCCTATTTTCCATGTGCATATGAAGCCTGTAATATATATTTTTCTTCAAGACCGTCTTATCGTCCGTTACTTGTTCTATATGTCCCCTTGTAATTGAAAACAATACAATACAGTTTTGTCAATACAAAATATTCTTATTTAACGTAATTTCCTAGCAGAGAGGTACCGTGTAGTTCAGTCGCATAGAATATAAAGCAATTAATTTAATTTCAGATACATTTGAAGATTCTATAGGCTCTGACAGTAGTCTCTGGAGAATATCGAGAAGAGTTGGACCAGCAAATATGTAATGGAATGTTCAAGAAGATCTCAATCTGTAGATTACGGTGTGAGACACATTTTATTGAGGCCTTTGATAATAGAATTTTATGTTTTAAGGCCCTAAAATACTTCGCTTAGGAGTTATTTAACGATATAGATTCAGAAATGCGGTTGTGTGTTGCGGGTTTCATTTTTCATGATTCTTTTTTAGATGCGTTTTTTAAACAAATCCTTCATATTTTGCAATTCGTCACGTCTCCGAGAAATTCTCTCTCTAAAGAGGCTTCATTTATAAATATTGGTTCCGTGTGAGAGCCGCAAAAGATACGTATATGACTGAAATAATGTAGGAGACGATGATGCGAAATATGTAAGAAATATGTAGTTTTGGGTAAAATAGGTAAAAATGTGTAATAATATCAAAATATGTACAATAAAAATTGTTCCAATTCATTCAGAATCCCATGTAAACTCTAAAATAGATTACCGGAGCGGTAGCTCAGTGCATCAACTGATGTTACTGCAGCGCCTCTGACCGGGAGGTCCTAGGTTCGAGTCCTGACGGCGGCAGGATTATCGACACTAGCTTTTCAGCTAGGTCGAATTCAGTCGCTGTCTGAAGAATTCTAGGGGCCGGCT
Organism: Teleogryllus occipitalis; assembly: GCA_011170035.1. Lineage (NCBI taxonomy): Eukaryota > Metazoa > Arthropoda > Insecta > Orthoptera > Gryllidae > Teleogryllus > Teleogryllus occipitalis. Next base: position 20,611 of record BLKR01007415.1, on the reverse strand, counting down.
GCTGTGATCGGTAGTTTTCCGTGGTTTCTCCGATCAACGCCAGGCGAATGCCGGAGCAGTACCCTACCAAACGGGCCACGAACCGCGCGCGATCTGTCCTTCCCATTCCTTGTCCTATCCTCTTCCATTACACACACACACTTACACTAACATGCACCTCTCTACCACATATTCCGGGAGACCGGTCGGGAGCTTAGAGCTTGTTCCGGCTGGAGCGGTGCCCCGCTGGTGGGAGAGTCCTGGTTAGGGGGAAACCCCACTAGCCGGCGGTAAGTCGGCGCCGGATCTCGCCATCCAGCGGGGAAAGATCACCGCCATCTCCCGAGGACAAAACATGCACTATATTAACGGGACTAATGACCAGAGCAGTTGACGCGCCCGGGAACATGAAAAAATCAATCAACCTAAAACATATTATTGAATGTTGGTATCTTGTCTGTGTCAAAATGAAACTCCGAGCCCAGGTGGTGATGAATCGCTGTGGCCAGGGGGCGCGGTGGCGGGCGCGTGGGTGTGGCGCGTGACGGGCGGCGGGCGGCGGCGCCCGCTGGGGCCCGCGCGCCCCGCGGCCGAGGGCGCTCTGGCGCTGGACGTGTCGGCGGCGGCGGCGGGGGCGGCGCGGGCGGGCGACGGCGGCGGGGCGCTGCTGCTGGCCGTGCGAGCGCCGCCCGCCGCCCTGCACCTCGACCTCCGCTCCGCGCGCCACCCGCTGCTGCTGCTGCTCTTCAGCGAACGCCTCCACGCGCAGGTCAGCCCACTGCACCGCTGTGCAAGATATAACATTCAACGAGAGCTGCTACAGAATGGCGCAGACTTTTTCGTAGCAAATTTTTTCTAATGGCCTTGGTGTGGACTGGCTTTAAGGTCTTGCTCCATTCTCTGGCCAGCTGCCTTCTATCGTCATCCAAAGTACATTTCTTTGACATTTTCACAACTGTTTGTTTTCCTAATAGTACAACCAAAATATTACTTCAAGAATATTAAAGAAGGATAAAACCTCGCCCTAAATAGAAATTTTCATTGAAAAGTTTGAAGCCGTTTTTAAGAAAATTGCGTTTAAGCATTACTCTAAATGCGAAATTTGAAGCTCGTTTTCAAAAGAATCTATTAAATTTTCGAAAAACTTCATTTGAAGCACTTCCATTCAGAAATGTAATAATGTGTATTTCTGTTGAAATCTCGAAATCGACTTTCCGCTTCATTACATAACTTTCTCTATAGTATACGTATTACTCCGTATATACGTACGTATACGAGAAAGTAAAAACATGAGGAGAGATTTTGGTAAACTGTATAAGTGACACGAAAGAATTTTTTTTTTATTTTTTCGTGAAAAATTGTATATGTATCATCGCCAATACCCTGCATCTGGTAGAAGTGAGTGCCAACCTTTTCGTGGTTTCTTGGTGCTCTAATACAGTCGACTCCCGTTACAGTAACATCCGAAGACTAACATACGTATTTGAATAGAATAGAATAGAATAGAATATTTATTTTGCTACTTAGGAATACATAGAATATTTCCGGTGGTAGCGTTTTCTAAGAAATTTCTAAAAATACACAAAAAAAACAACATCAAACAACATTAAAATATTAACATGTTACCAAATACAATTTTACAAAATTAATCTATTAACCATATTTACTTAGTCTAATTTTAAAATGTTTGACATTCTGAGGGAAAGTCTCCAGCACTGCAGCAGGTTATTTGTTCCAATTTTGTATCGTTCTGTTTACAAATGAGAATTTACCTACATCTGTTCTCTGTTTTCTTTGCCGAATTTTGAAACCATGATCCTTCCGCGCGACGTAAGTTGGTTTAGATAGTCTTTCCCGTACTTCACCCCACGGACGATCCCCTCTTATTGATTTGAATAATGCACAAAGACGCGATTTCTCTCTGCGTTTTTCCAAAGGTTCCCACGATATAAATTCAGAATTTGAACGTCCTCTCCTAACAAATTTTGCAGCATATTTTTGTACTTTCTCGAGAGATTTTATTTGCCCTAAACGATAAGGGTCCCAACATATCCAAATTCTAATATCGGACGTACTAGAGATGGAGCAAAATTCTAATATCGGACGTACTAGAGACGTGTACCCTAATTCCCTTGATTTTCCACTTCCTTTTCTAAGTATTCTAATTACAAAGTGTAATGTGTAATTTGGTTCACTATATCCGATGATGTCAAAATTAATTAGAATTTCTCCACAATGATTGATTTTATTAATATAGCGATGCAGCAAAATATATTAATAGCACGAAATGAAAATTTCAATATCTATTTGACCTTAAAAAGTTAATTATTTTCAAATGTTTGCTTCGTACATTTTTCATTAGTAATTTCTCAAAAATCAGCGTAAGAATGTATGCTCTCCTTACTTGATTTTGCTTTGCCCTCTGTCTCTATCGTAATGCAGTAACACCCTTCAATGCCTCTTGCACTGTTGGAACACCGTCTCACTCTCCGAAGGCCCTTATACTCGCCTAATAACATACGAGATTATTTCGGTACCGGCATGGCGCAAGCGGCTAATGAAACCGGTCGCTTGTCCTCGCAGCGCCACGGGTGTCGCCAGGCTATGGGGCTGTGGCAGTCGCGCGCATCCTGTCGCCCACATAGAACAAACACCAAGTGCTTTGTCCCGGGGAATGTCAAGGAACATCAAGCTTGAAACTGAAGCAAGCAGTCGCGTGTCGCCACCGCCAGTTGTAGCCCACGTAGGTCACGGTCTTTTTTCCGCAGTGAAACTGAGTGGCACAAGGTCATCAATAAGGTCCTCATGCCATATCCGGTACCTTCACCTCAGGGGAGACTTCTTCGATTATGACCTTTGGCCGTCGACAGCTTTTTCCAAGCTACCTGGTGTTGGAATTTATGGCAGTGAGATAATATATTCTTTTCCAGGAGGGAATTAATTTCCAGGGCATTATATTTCCTAAAGCACTAAAGCAGAGGATGAGAGTTCACTATAACCAGGTCTTCTTATGCTTATTTGTAATGTAAGTGAATCGGGACCAGTCACTTAGGTTCACTATTATCCAGAGTTCACTATATCCGAGTTCACTATAACTGGCGTCGACTGTAGTAAGCAATAAATAACATTCAAAAATATGAGGAGTGATCATAGTAAATATTATAAGTGCCATGATATATTTTTTTAATTGCTAGTTTGGTATTCTGGTGCAGGAGAGGTTTGCTGTATTGTAGAAAACTGTATCCAGTTAAAGTTAGAATTATACACAACTTGTGTAAGAGCATGTAACTTTTGTAACTACTGAAGAAATCTCTAGATCAGCTGTCATTCAAATAGACGCAGCTTGCCAGAGAAGGATAAAAACTAAGGAATCACGCAATGATTTCGAAAAATGGAATTACTGCAACATTTTCAGAGAGTAGAATCTCCTGTATCACTTACTTCCTTGTACCTATCAACCATTAAATTATTGGAAAATTTGTATTATTTTTACACTGAATAAATAATTATTTTTATAATAATAATAGTTTGCATTCGCTTATGATTTTATAACGTTCTGGAAAAGTTAAAATTCGGCAATTGTATCATTTTTCGTGATCTCTCCTCATATACATATATAAAAATAAAAATGTCTATTAAGAAAATTTAATATTTAATTTAATTAATAAACTTATTTAATTTTCGTAATATATTAACAAAAGTATCCATTTAATAAACGTCAACAGTTGCGTCATTACATCGGATGCATTACAATAACCGATGTAATGGCTGACGTGCCCGAAAACCCGAAATACTCTCCAGTGCCACGACTACTGTCCGCCTTGGTTCCAGGAGAACGCGTCGGCGGCGGGGGCGGCGGGGGCGGCGGCGGGGCCGGCGCTGCGCGGGCGCCGCCACGCGGAGGCGGAGGACTACGAGGAGGAGACGAACGCCGTGTGGGGCGGCGCGGGGGCGGCAGCGCGGGCGCGCGCGCGGGCGAGGCGCGGGCCCTGCCGCAGGCGCCCGCTCTACGTCGACTTCGCGGAGATCAACTACGACGCCTGGATCGTCGCCCCGGCCGGCTACGAGGTAACACACACACACACACAAAACAGGAGCCTGGAAGGTTCCAGTTACAAAACACACTACACTGCGGTTTTTACAGAGTTGCGTTTGAAGTAAATCAGCCGTTCCGGTGTCATCCAAAATGAAGGGTGAACGCCACTATTATGACGTCACTGTAGTGACGTGTAAGGTCCCGATTGGACGGCACCGTTCAAATGTCAGACGCAACAAAGTAAAAACCGCAGTATATATTCTATACACTTCAACGTTGAATGCCGCCTTGAGAGGACACAATCCTTTCGTCTCTATTCGCCCGTACCCATACCGTTGACTTTGCGGAGATGAAGGCTGCTTGTCGCGCGGGCAGGCTGCGAGGAGACACACACATGCGCGCATACACACATTTCATTGGAAACAAAATTGGTCTTTGGAAGAGGTCAGTGTTAGGAAATATGCAAAATTATGTAATACTGTACACTCCAGCGTTGATTTTCGTCTTGGGATAGCGCGTTCCTTTCGTCTCTATGTGCGTGAATGCGTACCTAGACGTAAGAGGATTGTCCTCCCTGAGGCTGGATGCTGTATGAAGACGGAGGGTGGCCGAAGCGACGCACGCAGTTGGTTACCTACTACCGCGGTGAGGAACACAGTCTCTTTCCCTTCCCCTGCTTTCGAATGCTGCCGGACCTAACTTAGGCTCCTCGTTAATGAATGCTCCTAGTCACATGAAAAAACTTTTTGTGTAAATGTTTCCATTGTGTTAAATTGTATTCAAAATATTACAAATTTGTAGAGCACTTCAATTCGCTAATGATCACGTTTTGCCAACAAACATGTGGCAGGAAATCTCATATAACAAAATTATACAAGTACGGTATTTTGCCCATGATTAATACGTAATTCTTTCTTGAGTGTTTACCAGTTGTCCTAAGTATCTTTATCTGCCTCAGATAAATAAAAACTTCGTAGCGAGTGAGTAGGCGAGTGAGTTGTGGCTGACATTTCGCCCAACATATTGTGACCTTTCTCAGAGCGTACTCAGAGTGGGTAGATTACTGGCCACTGAACCCCCAGTACTCGAGTTCCAATCCGATAGCGTTGGGTGGGTTTTCGAAGGGCGGAAAATTCCACAGTGGCCATGCCACGGTGGCAGGTGCCCGACAAAATTAGATTCCTCAGGCAATTTCCCGTCCTTATGAGATATCAAGCTCTCACCACCAGAAAGCTCGGATATAGCTAAGTGGAACCGACATCTAGTTGAGAAAGTAAGTCCCAAAGCCCATGTGCTGCAGGAGGACGACGCTACTATGGAAAGGCCTGCACGTAAGAGATCCCCTAGGCCAGGAGTGGATCCAGCCGATTATTGTGGGAGGGCCATCATAAATTTTTGTTAATTAATAAACATTTATTATTGAATTGGGTATTATTTTTGTAGTGTGTACATGATACTACACAATATTATTTTTATAAATAATTACATAATTCTAGCATAAATAAATATTTAAACCAATTTTGACAAATAAAAGAAAATAACCTCAAGGTCTTTGAGGGAGGAATGCCCCCCCCACGCTGGATCCGCCACTGCCCTAGACACGCGCCGGGGGCAGGCTTCAAAGGACGTCTGGATCGATCGAATTTAAGAGTGTCAGTGGTCGTGGCCCCGCAAAATAAACCATATGAACAATAAATAAAAGCTAAACTCATGTTCAGAGGCTAAAAGTGATAATCTTCTCTACATACTCTAGAAGTTTGTAACATTTATTCTGAAACGCCAACGCATGACCATCGTATAGAACAGTGGCGGCATCGCTGGCTGGTGTGTGTGTGTGTGTGTGTGCGTGCGCAGGCGTTCCAGTGCGCGGGCCGCTGCGGCTTCCCCGTGGCCGGCCACCTCTCGCCCACCAAGCACGCCATCGTGCAGGCGCTGCTCCACAGCGCGGCGCCCGCGCGCGCCGGCCGCGCCTGCTGCGTGCCCGCGCGCCTCGACCCCATCTCCGTGCTGTACGTGGACGAGCGCGGCGTGCTCACCTACCGCTTCAGCTACCGCGACATGGTGGTGGCCGAGTGCGGCTGCAGATGACCGCCTCTGGCCCTCCCAAACGCCCTCTCGCCTCGACCCCATATCCGTGCTGTACGTGGACGAGCGCGGCGTGCTCACCTACCGCTTCAGCTACCGCGACATGGTGGTGGCCGAGTGCGGCTGCAGATGACCGCCTCTGGCCCTCCGAAACGCCCTCTCGCCTCGACCCCATATCCGTGCTGTACGTGGACGAGCGCGGCGGGCTCACCTACCGCTTCAGCTACCGCGACATGGTGGTGGCCGAGTGCGGCTGCAGACGACCGCCTCTGGCCCTCCCAAACGCCCTCTCGCCTCGACCCCATCTCCGTGCTGTACGTGGACGAGCGCGGCGTGCTCACCTACCGCTTCAGCTACCGCGACATGGTGGTGGCCGAGTGCGGCTGCAGATGACCGCCTCTGGCCCTCCCAAACGCCCTCTCGCCTCGACACAATCTCCGTGCTGTGCGTTGCGCAGGCGAAAGAATAGCTCAATTTCGTAGGCCGAACACCGGAGCCTCGTCTCCCAATTTCGAAAAGCGTAGCAAATCTTCGAAATGTCAAGTAAAATGTTTTTAGCAAGAAAGTACTCTGGCATGTGCAGAAAGTTATAAGGTTTACGTTGTGTAGGCTCTAAGATGTTTAGTTACGCCAATCCGTTCGCACTGAAGCAGTGTAGTGGTGGTTTTCGCTCTATCCTCGCGGAAGGGTGCCAATTTTGTCTTGTTGCTGACTGTAAGGAATAAGAGACGTTTCTTAACTATCTTTCTACCAACAGCGTAAGATACATCGGCCCGGTTTCACCAACATACACCTAACGTGACGTCAGTAAAGGAGTCGTAAAAATTAACGTCTCCGTTAAAGTTTGTTCCGTTTCACCAACGCTTCCGCGGCTTCAATTAGCTAATCGCCATTTAACTTTAATGAGTGTACAAAATGCGTAAGTATTTATTTTTAGAAGACCGTGAACTGGAAACTCTGTGGTGAGTATGTTTACTCTGTTTACAGAGAATAAAGCAACTGTCTAGCCAAAGCGCAGCTAACTCTATGGACAATACGGTTAGCCGTAGATTTGCTGACCCCAATATAGTCACCCATAACCTGCTGGTAGCTGCAAGTTGTAAAATAACGTTGTCATAAGTTACTGGTTAATTGGTGCGATTGACTCGTTCCTGGAAATGAATATAAATTGAAACAAATTTTTAACAACGAGTTATTATTTTTTAATAAATAATGAACTTAATTATAATATTATGTAATTAATTCATATCATACTTTGAACTTTATGATTTTGTGAATAGTTTCTAAAATTTTGGAATGACTTGTGTCTGAAGAAAACTGTAGCCTATCTTCTGATAAGAATGAATAGTGACACAATTTCATGTATAATGTACGTAATGAGCGAAACCATTCATAACCTAATTCGCATTCATGAAGGTTATATAATAAGAAAGTTTTCAATGTGCATGCAAAACTGTTACGAATATGGTTTGGTTGTGATAAATGGTATGTAACTATTACAAGTAATATTTTCGGAACTGTTTGATGAAAACTCCAGATCCTGCTCAATTAAATTCCAGGATTTCTAGTGTCGATTGTTCGGTACCACTGAATCTGGTTGAAAAGTCCCTGAATACACGCGGGCGCACAGATATTTTCAGGCTTTCTAAAATATCGTCGTCTTCCAATATATATTGCAGAGCTTTCTCCATTTTCTCTGCTGTGTATTCGAACTGAACTGAATCACGCTTCGCCGCAGTCGGCTTAACCAGGCGTTAAGTGCTGCTAACGGAACTGAGATCGTGCGTTAACTTTAACGGAAAGTTAACAAGCGTTAAAGTTTGGTGAAACACGTATTTTCTCTGACGGACCGTTAAAATCTCCTAACGTTTAGTTAGAGTGTTAACAAGCATTGGTGAAACCGGCCCATCGTGTCCTTACCTAAAAAAATGGCGGCTCTTCTCCGTTATCGTAACGAATGTTTGAGAATCGGCTCACTTCCGCGAGAACATTAGGAACACGGTCGAACGAGCGGAATAATTGGGGTAAGGGATAATACCTTAAACTCCTTACCAGATTAGACCCTTACCAAAAATTGCCGGACCCTTTGGACAAGTTGGTTGCTACAGGATCAAATAGAACTGGCTATTCCACGCAAAACTTCACCACTAGTGACAAGTGAAACAGAATCTTCCATAGAGTGTTTATAATAATCCCCATAATATTTGGGGAAAAGTACAATTGGTACAATGCAACGAACTAGAATATACGAGATCGTAATGGAATATAGTAGTTAGAATATAGTATATTCTCGCTCGTTGGTACAATGTAATCTTTCAAGGTGTAATAGGTTTATCTATAAGATATTGATTATGTAACTGAAACGTATTTTTACTTATTTTGTATCAGAATCATACGTATGTTTAAAGAAGTAATAGAAAGAATAGTTGAAGCAATGTAAGCAGAATTAACTCAAATATTTTTCAAATTCTAACACAAAAGTAGCTCTAAATAAGTATCCCTAAATTTTAAAAGTATGTGAAGGGCATCAAACTAATATAATAAATGAAAAGCAATTTAATAATGTCAGAATCATCTCTGACTCTTGGATACACTTTTAGCAAGATCAGGTGCTATGTATATATTTGTACATTAGGTCTATACATTTTCTTCTAAGCTTTTTTCCATCTCATTTTTATACCTAAATTATTTTTTATTTATTTATTTATTTATTTATTTATTTATTTATTTATTTATTTATTTATTTATTTATTTATTTATTTATTTATTTATTTATTTATTTATTTATTTATTTATTTATTTATTTATTTATTTATTTATTTAATTTGTCAATTTATTTATTATTTATTTAGATTAAGAAAAGTTAAAATGAATTAAATATAATGTCAACGATATTAAAAATTGTGCAAGTTTGTATGGCTGCAACTGGCAGGCACAGTACAACCAACATATTTTTAAAATTTGATCTTTTACTTTTTTATCTAGTTTACTATTTAACATTTTAAAATATTGACTCTTAGCAAATCACTAATGAATATTTTAATTCTCATTCTATAAACTATGATTTAATTATATTTTCCAAAAAAATTAAAACGATTTCCATTGTTGAAATTCTGTGATTGGTCTTCTTTAATTTTATCATTTTGTAAACCCTGATGATTCACTTTTCTTGTACATTTAAGTGGGATTAATTTTGAAAAATTATACTAAATGAAAGAATATCAATATTACTTCCTTGATATTGCATGATAGAATATGTGTCTAATTATTACTTTGTAGTACCAAATACATCAATTATAAATCTCTAACAATTTTCAATTATTTGGCTTCTTGAAATTAATATGAAATGTAGAGATAAATTTTAATTCTTAAACTGGCTCATTTAGCTCAGAGCCAATATTACCAGTATCTCCGCAACGACTGACTGTGATATCCTAGGGTTTGAGTCTCGACAGTGGTGAATTTTCAGAACTAGCTAAATAGCTTGGTCTAATTCAATTGCCTGCATGAGAATTCCAATGTCTGGCTGACCTGTTTGCTAGTTTTCCATGATTTCTTTGATCAGTACCAAGCAAATGCTGGAGCAGTACCCTAACAAAAGGACCATGAAACACACATGATCTTTCCTTCACTTTCAATGTCCCACCATCCCTCCTTACTCACACATATTTACATTCACCACACAACCACATATGTTGGGAGCTAAGAGCTTGTCTTGACTGGGGTAGTGCACTGCAGAAGGATATTCGCCTTCAAGCTGACATGTAGGTCTGCGTTGAATCTCACCATTATATATCACATGTTATGTCTGTGCATTGTGTCATAAGTTATCTCTGTGAACACCTTTCCAAAGTTCATGAAGGCTAAATGAATTGCCAAATTGATTATTACCTCTTTTGTTGTATCTCTTTTAAAAGCAAAAATATAATTTGTGTATGATCTTCCCTTGTGAATCCTGCTTGTTCCTTTGTTAAAATTCAGACAGAGATACATCAAAATCTTTCATTGATCATTTTACAATAAATTATTTGTAGGCTGTATTCAGAACACCAACAACCTCTGTTGGATATACTATTTTCTCTTTCGAATTCCTTAAATATTAACAATAATATAACCATCAAATGGAGTAACTTCAGCCACTTTTAAAGGATTTTCATGGATTTAAACATGAAGATGATATTCAATCCTCATCATTAAAATAGAGCAGATTCTCTCAAATCTCTTATACACAATCATAAGGGATAATGTTTGTGATATGTTTGATATACAAAATTCGGAAATGTGGTTGAAGTCTCTCAGGAAACAGGGCATCTTCAGAAACTGATGAAAAAATATGAGAAGACATGAGTAACATTACCCATGTTTGCCCTTCATTTTGGCCAAATGCAAGGAAAAGGAAACAAGCTCAGAACAATTCAACAAAGCTGACCGTCATCACAAGAATCAAATTGTGGGATCACAAGAAAACTACTTTCATTAGGCAATCCCTCTTCAATGACTAAATATAAACATTCTTTGTATATTAAATGCACAGTCCATCTCCTTGGGATTGAAAAAGGGAGGGAGAGATGTATCAGTTCAATCAGCCCTTTCATCTGTGTTTCCACCAGCCTAAAGTGCAGCCACAGTGTGAGATGATATTTTACTGTGGTTAGCTACAACCTGGCCCTTGGGTTTCACATGACTTCTGGACATGTGGTCACCCATCCCAGAGTTGTTCTAATTCACAAGGAAACACTGAGAATTTCTTCTGAAAGTGACATTAAGTTTTCATGACACTTACAGGCATTAAGTTTTCATGACACTTACAGGCATACTGTTTAAACTCAATCCAAGTCAATTTTCTAATAACTATGAAATAAAAACTATGCATTTTCCCTCATAAATCAAAGCAAATATGTTATTAAGTTCAAATATGTTATCATTCAAAAGAAGGCAAGAATTGCGGAGACGACATTCTTCCCTTCCTCCCCTGAGAAACCTCTACTGCTCCAAATAGTTGAAGTTAGCCCCTTTGACAGTATAAAAAAAAATGTTAATATATATCAACAATGTTAAAATATATTTAAGGTGAAGAAGCAGGAAAATAACCAAACAATGATCTAAAACCCACCAACAGATTTCAATCTGAAAATGACAAAAAATGCCTTCAAAACTACTTTTTAATAGTCTCAAAACATCTTGAAATATGTTTATACCAAAGAAAAAGAGATTTTGGTAGATCAAGATAGATGCAAAATTGTCACAAATACATCCTAGTAACACTTTAATAAAATTTTCTTTGAAATAACATTAATTTTTCATGTGTTGTTGAGTTGTGAATGCGGAAATTCAATATTTTTATTCATTCAATTATTTATTTCAATTCTCTACCATACTATTTTCAGAGTGCATTCAATTTTAGAGCTTAGTTCAAACTCCTAGTAATGAGTATTATACTATTTTTCCTTTTTTTTAAAAAATTAAAGTTTCTACAGAAAAGTAAGAATTGGAAAAAAATAAATAGTCAGTAAAAAATTTAGGGCTGATAATAGTACAGTGTACACTGTATATTATAAAATACAATAATCTTTCAGGCAAAGATGTCAAACATAAACAAATCCAAGGTTCCTCTAAATATCAATATATTAACAAAAAATAAAAAGTTACAAAACTAAACATAATACTATTTACCATGATCTACTATCTTCTTGGTGACAAATGAAAATGAAATATATAAAAAAAATAATAAAATCCAATAGTATAACCACAACCTCAAGGAAACAAACAAAAAAAAAAAAGCAAATGAAACACCCTAAAGACATAAGTTATAATCAGTCTGTTTTATCACTCCACAGTTTCCAAAAACAAAACTCAAGTTTATATATCCCACTTTCTGCAGACTTGTATTCTCTCTCTCCATTTATCAATTCCAATATTTTTAATTTCCAGGTACTTTAAACTTCCATTAGTGATGTTACAATTCATTCATCATACCTTAATAGTGTCGTCTTGGGTTCAATTTCTCCATTACTTCAACATTACTTTCAAAAAGTTCTTATAATTCTCCTCGTTAGTGCACTAACAAAACAATTTACTTTTACTTTTGCTCATGACAATGTTCTGACCATTTTTTTATTGATCCCCTCTTCTGCCTATTAGTTTCATTGTTATGACATCCATAAATCTATCTCGCATATTCTATGCCTAACTTAAATAATATTATTTTCCTTCAGCACGTTTTGCTATTAATAACAGATTCATTACAGTATGAAGGAACTTTATAAACTCATTAAAGAGGAATATGGATGTAATGATGAATAAAACACATTTAAATAAACAGAAAAACTTTATTTATTAGCAAATATGGTGCTACACATCTCATTGTTTTGTCGGTTAAGCGCATATGTTTTGCCTGGTATGTGAACAGTCTGGTATTTGGATTTTCTCAGTCGGTGTTTGCTGCCAGGTATCCGCTCAACCTTATGCACGTTATGCCTGGAAACATAATATTCAAGCATATAAACATCGTATGTATAAAATTGCAATACACCAAAAAAAAATGTATAGGAAATATCATCCATGTGTTTAGAGGTTATTTATAGAACTTTGAATAAATTTTGTATTAAAAGTTGAAATTCCAGATTTCAGTTATGATATTTTGTAACAATTTATCTAGTGGACTGCATAAGAAAGATTCACTTTCAAAATATTATTAAATTCTCAAAACTTCAGAAGCTCAGGCTTTTTGAGGTCAACTCATAGATAGGTACACGTAATCCACGTATGAGATTTTGTATTCAAAGATAACAATGAGAACAATCAAATCAAAAGTAAAAATTCCACATTAGTAAACCAATGTTGAACATGTTCCTAATCTAAGTTAATCTATTTTCATATTAACTAAAAGTCTAACTCAATTAAAAATGTTTAATGTGCAGTTCTAACACCTTGATTAAAATACCAGAAGGGAAAGAGAAAGCTGTGTACATGTTCAGTAAGTACACTTACTGAATGAAAACTCATATTTGGAAAGCAGGAGCAAATTATGGATTACAAATTTTCAGTTCACTTGATATGAAGATAAAATAAATAAATGGCATTGGTACTTGGCAGATTTGTCAATTTATAAATGAACATCATAAAGCCTTCATTTCAACAGCCCCTTTTTATTAAAAAAAATATTACTATTATTGCATGAAGAAATTCTCAAATATTCTCTAAGGCTCTTTCAATACATATGTATCCAATAACCTATAATGTCTTTGTTTAAAATGAAAATGAATGTATGGAAAAAATAATAACACAAAGTATTCTAAAAAATTTCATGTGATTGGTAGCAGCAGTTAATATTTCAATCATCTTGAAAATTAATTATTAACATTCAGATCAATATGATCATAATAATAACATAACATTACAAATCAGTAAATCATTAAATAAGCCATTCAATGAAAACTATTTTTATGAAAATCATAAACTCCAAATGATGATAACATTAAGATAGGTAAACAATTCTACTGAAAATTGCCAATTAAAAAAGAGAATCAGAGAAAATCCCATCTGATAAGAAGTGAGAGGTAGATTGTGGCTCAGAGTGAAGCCACCCATCTTCACCAAGGAGGTCCGGGTTAAATTCCTGTCGATTCCCGGGCAAAACATTTGAAATTTGTTCCAACAAAACGAGAGTGCCTGCTTCATAGGGGCTAGTCCAAACCCTGTGAAGTGTCCTAAACACTACCACGTCCTAATTCCTTTCCAATTCTAGCCGCCAGGTAGTGACGCAGGAATACGTAAGAAAGAACCGCGTTGCGAAGATGCTACCTGGCAGTCCTCTTCATGACTTGTGTGACTCTTCATTATTTGTTGCGTCCTTAATCTTATCACATTATTTATCGACGCAACGCGTCTCTTCGCCCCTTTGTCGAGCATTGAGCGCGGAGTAATCCTCCATTAACGTAGCGTACTTTACGTATGTCAAGTCTCGTCTGTCGGTTATCAAGAGGACCACTAGGTAGAATCTCTGCGTACGCGGCTCCTACTACGCGCTCCTGCGTCACTACCCAGCGGCCAGAAATGGGAAGGAATTAGGAAAGGGGTAGGGTTTAGGACACTTCACAGGGGTTGGACTAGTCCTTGTGAAGCAGCCAAACTCGTTTTATTGGAACAAATTTTACATGAGATTCAACGGGAATCAATGAGAATCGAACCCAGACCTCAGTGGTGAAAGGCTAGCAACTTTGCTATGAGCCATGAGCAAGCCGTGACTCAACTTCTGGACTACAGACTATAATATAAAAATATAGTTTCATAGAAGATTACTTCATACATTACCTGCCTTCTATGCCAAGTTGTTAATATTGTCACAGAAATAGTGATAGAATGTTTAAAAAAATAAAATAAAATTAATAAAAAGTAAAGACTAACCAACAACTGTGAATGATCTGATTGTTTTTAAATAAACACTTGTTACTAAACAAATTTTAACTTCCAAATAAATTTGTCTGGATTTTTCATAATCAGGTATATTTACAATTTAAAGTAATAACAGTAAACTATCTGGTGGGAGTGTAAGTGACATAAAAAAAACATACTTCTAGGTAAGAAAAGGTAGTTTTCAAAATGTGTAATAAGAAATTTGCAGATTGAAGCACAAAAGCTGTGATGAAATTATAATTAATATCAGCCGAGGCAAATATGGAGTCATCCCCCACCTCTCTCTTCAATCAAAATATACAAATTCGTATTATCTCAATCAATTAATCTTTTTAATAAATATGAAAATATCATTACGTATTATTCAAATTTCAAAACTTCACCAATAAGCCAAGATTGTCATGGCAAATGCCCCCTACCCTTCCTTAGCTTTGCCAATGTACCTGAGCTCAGCATCTGGTTGCCGCAACTGCATACAGAGGGCCACTTTGTCGTAGAAATCAACATCTGATGACAACTCCAGGTGAGGTTCTGTTGCAACATTGAATTCCACCTGGCTGCGTACAAAACTACTGTCTACCCGCAGCAATCCCTGTAACAGCAGCGCAACGCTGCACAAACATAGAGTGTTAGAACTGAAAGCGATAAACATGTAACAGAAAATAACCAAGAGGCAGTTAAAGAAATACAATTTCTCAAATTGCAGATCCATTAGAAAAATTTTCCAAAAATCTAACAAATTAGTTGTAACAGAAGAGCTCACATGCGCACATTTATCTTAATTTGATACTAGTGACTTTTGGGGTGTTTTTTCACTATAGGAACTCTTTCAACTTTCAATATTTCAAAATATATTGTATTAAATATTTGTACTGTTTCATAAAATATATTGTGGTATGTAATCTAATAAACTGAACTCATTATTTGACAATATGAAGAAGTAATTAATATTTATGTTTTTGTTACATAATTTTCTGCCACTATCACCTGGTCATCTGCAAATAGTAGACTAAACAATGTTTCATTATCCATTTTCACTCCCATATTGCTACACTTTATTTTCCACACTTTATCAATGTATATCTTAAACAGGGTTGGAGTTATAGGCCTACAGCATCTTTGCCATAATCCTTTATTTAGCAAAAAGTCATCTGATAGTCATTTTCCCACTTTTACTCGACTTCTATTATCTTTTTAAAGTTGTTTGACTGCATTTATGTATGTTGTTGATATTCCTTTCTCTTCCATTGCCGCCCCCCTACTTCTTTTAGTGTATTGGTACATTATCAGAAGCCTTTTACAGATGTATGAAGAGTATGCGTGTCTTCCTTGTTCATTTGCTTTTTCCAGCAGATATTTGAGACAGAAAGTATTGTCTGTACGGGATCTTCCTGGCCTTCCTGACCACTTTGCTCTTCAGAGTCTGAAATTTGCATTTCAATTATAATCTTTAGCACATGTCCATACAATCTAACCAAAGAAGATGTCTCAGTTATCCCTCTATAGTTATTACAAAACATTTTTGTAAATTTAATTTTTATAGGTTCATATCCATATTTCTGGCATTTTACATCCTTTTAAAATGACATTGAATATTTCTTTAATTAATTCCAAAGCTACAATAGGATAATGTTTAACAAGCTCTATGGCCTATATCTCTATATCCCCAGGCCCCAGTGCTTTATTATTTTTCATGGTTCTTAAAACTTTTTATCTCTTCCAGGGTCACCTCTGGTCCAATCAAGTTTATCTGCAGTGGTTCATACTCTATTCTCTGAAATTCAGTTCTATTTTCTATCAAAGTATTTCTGCCATTTCTCATTATTAATTGGGTTTACTAAATGCCATTCTCGGGTAATATTCAATTTCATTAGTAACATTTTCCATGCCTCTCAAGATTTGATATTATCAATGCACTTCTCTAATCTATCACATTTTTGTTCCCAAAAAACGTTTTTTGCCTTCCCTCCTTTCTTCCTACTTTCTTGACCAAATTCTTTATTTTATTGTATTCACTTCTGTTTTTAAATTGTTTCTTGAAGGCCATCTCAAATTTAACTTTTTCTTTTGTTCAACTAGGTTCTTTATATGTTCTCTCCACCAAAAGGCTCTAAGTTTTATTTTTACATTTTTCCTTTTCTCCTACGATTTTTTAGCTGCTTTGTGAGTGCATTTTTCTAGAAATTTGTATTTATCCTCATCATTTCCTATTTGGTTATACTTTAATTTTTCAGCCATATGCAATTTGTACAAAAATGCAACAGAATCATCTTGAAGCTTTCAATATTATATCTCGGCCACTTCTGACCTATTTTTTTAACTTCTTTATTTGATTTTGTATCATTGTTTTCCGTATCTTTTGAAGTGAGATTTATACACAAGGTAAGCTTTTCCTTTTAGTAAGAAGTGGTCTTATCAACAGGAAACATCTCTTTTTTATCTGAATATCGCTGCACTTTATTAATGACTTTTGTTTAGTAATTATTTATTCAATTAAAGACTCCAGTTTTATAGTGGTCTGAGTCTATCTGAATTTATATATTTCTTTATTTCGAAAATAGCCATTCAATGTTTTAAGGTCATAGAGTTCATGGAAATATCACAACTGTATACAACCAAACTCTAGAAAACAAACTTAATAACTACAATACAATAGAATATGTGAAACAATTATAAGACACTTTGGGAGAGACATAGACTTTGAAACAAAGCAAACTCCAGAATATAACTGGTAAACCTAAAATCATGTATGGCTCTGAAACATAGGTAATGAAAGAGAGACAAGCAAAAACTACAGGTGGCACACATGAGATTTCTAAGACACCTCATGGGAATCTCAAGAAGAGACAAACTGAGAAATAAAGATATCAGGAAGGAATTGAAAATCAAAGGTTTAGTAGAAGAAATAGAACAGTCTCAAAGAAGATGGAAAGATCATTTACAGAGAATGAACAGCAACAAATTGCCAAAATTAATCTGGATGTACAAACCAAGAAGGATCAGAAATAGAGGCAGATCACTAAAGATTTGGCAACACTTGGAAGAGTAATAATCTACCAAGAATACTGTAATAAACCAATACAAACAGGTTGTAAAGCCTAATGATGCTGATGATGATAATGACAGTTCACATGTCTCCATAAGTCTTTCTCCATTGTCATTTACTTCATTTTGTCATTTGCTACATTTTGTCATTTACTACATATGGTGAAAACACCATATTGTTCCACAACAATGTCCAACTGAACATACTCAGCATACTCAGTTTCTCTAAAAACATAGTTTTTTCTGCAACACTTGTATTGTAAACTCTGATTATAAAAAGGTTGTGTCCTCTTAGCACAAGATCGAGAAATGCTATTTTCTCATTAATTGCTTCCCAGCAAGGAATATTCTTCTCCCATCTTGTTGTATAGCTATGGACACTCCTGCCCCTGTTCGCTTTTCTTTTCCCACTCCATTAACCTTCCCTTTCACTTCCATTTCCTTTCTTTTCTGTTTCACTCAGCACTACGATATCCATGTTCAATTCCTCTAATCTTCTTTTAGAATTTTCTTCCCTGGGAGTGAGTGTCTTCCAGGATTCCAGAGTTCAATCTACCCCTATTTGAAGCACTTCTGCTTCTGAAAAGGAAAAAAGGAATGGGAAGGATACAGTAAGGATAGGTCATGGAAGCCTCTGAGCTACACAATTCATCCACTGGCTCTGGGGGTTCAGAAAAGGATTTTAGGTAAGAAGGATATCTTACAAGTACGGACAGAGGTCAACCACCTAGGTAGAATAAATAAGGTTAATTTGCTGCATTTCCCACCCATAGGTCAGGGTGTACAGATTTATGGGGTTGCTACATTTCTAAACATTAAAGCTGGTTAATTATTTTGCAAATAATTAAATAAAACATTTAATCATAGTAAGTGTACAATTAGAAGTAGTAGGGAAAGTTGCTTGAGTTGTCCCACTGAAATTACAGTATTCCTATAATTTAAAATTAGGAGTATATCATATTTAGCAATACTTTCCCCCACTGTAAACAAAAGAAATTCCCTTTCAGAGTGGGACCAGAAGCAAGTACTTGTTTTGCTTCTTGGGAAAGACAGCATTGTCATATAAGTTTCCAAGAAATATTTTGAAAAGCAGAAGTAGGAACTTACTTTTTCTCAACTAGTGACTGTGCATTTCGGTTCCAAAGACTGAGCTGGATTTGTCCTGCCAGATCAAATGACGCTGCTCCTGTCAGAGTGAGCTCTGCCACAAATCCACACTGGAGTGGAATGCTCTGCTGGTGGTCCTGCAGTAGCGTCAGAACCTGTACACACAACAAAGATTCACTAACACCAAATGGACATCTAAAAACTTTAAAATTCTGAAGGCGTATCAATCCCACTGCTGGTGCTGAGCACAGGCAAACTTGATGATTACAAAGAGTCCTGAAAGTCAGGGGGTCCAAAAAAGGCTATCCCTAGGTATATAGGAAAAAGTCAAGTATCTTGTCACAACTAAATTTTTCCAGTTTTAAGATAAATAATGGGGTTTTAAAAATATGAATAAAACTAATTGGAAATGGACCATTTTAGACAAGAGAACTTTTGAGAAAGAATAAGTAAATACACATCGAATTACACAAAATGAATTTTGTTCTAAAGAAGTGTTGTAAAGAACTACAAAAATGTTTTTAACTGCAGGGTATCACAGGATAAATAAAAAACAATGTCATAAAATTCTATAGCATGGGGTCAAAGATGATTCCTTTTTGTAAATGAACATTAAGTGGGAAATTTCATATAATGAAATTAAACACCGTTCGGAATTTGACCCCGATTGGAAGGAAACTCATCAAACACTGGTGTTTGGCAGGTCACATGCAATCAAAGAACTTTGTCGCTTGCTGTCTCTGAGTACCCCTGGTTACAGTGAACCCTCAATATTGACTACAGAAATCAAGTACAACTTCCACGAAGAAAAAAAATTTGGTTCAGTACTACAAATTCATATTACTAGGGGTTTGCAGGACAAGATTCTCAAGAGTTATTTTTGTAACATTTATGGTAAATTAGAAGGATTGTGGGAACCATGCCACTGACATAATTACTTCAGTTCAATAGTAGCAGTTCTGTGCAGTCTCAGGAGACTTCATGGATGCAGACCACAAGTTGAAAACTAGTGAAATCGTATGTAGCTAGAATGCGTTTTACGAGACTTTCCGAACAGAAGAAAACAAGTGTGGTGACAAATAGGATACAAAAATAAAGAAATTGCTCCAACAGTGCAAGAGGTCACAGTTAAGATTATATACTAACATATTTAGGGTGTGTGAACAATGTAGAAAAAAGAGTGAAGAGAGTACAAAGATATTGAATTTTTAAATTTGTAGCAGTTGGCTAGAAGATTGGATCAATCAAATTTGTAAACATCATAAATAATACCATTATAAAAATAATAAATTATGGGGAATATATCATAATTTGTTTATAAATTTTATTTTATTTTAATTTAATTAATCATGATGTTTTTCAAATTTAATTGTTTAAATAGGCTTGATTGTAACAACTTTTGAAAATATTTTTTAGATAAAATTATTGAAAAAGCCCCAACAAGGGCCAAAACATTAAAATTAAATAAATTTCTGAAAAGCAGTGTAAAATGTACCTGTTTTTAAAAAGGGTAAGAACCTTTTAAGATTCGTAATGATATAACAAACTTGGAGAAACCTTACAACTATAAATATAACGAGGTTCAAGGGGGTTGGTCTATGAAAAGTAATAGAACTATTATGTGCCAAAATTTCACTAAAATATTCATCCATCATTAGGGCTATTATGTCCAAAATAAAAAAAAAATATGTAAATGAACCACTGGAGACTATTCTTTCTTAGTTGGTTAATTTATCTCATTGTTATTGTCTTATTTTTTGATCTTGTACATCAGGGGTCTCCAAACATTTTTCTACTAGGGGCAGATAGGAAATTTTTGGAGTCCCAAGGGTCAAAAATTAAATTTCTTGCTAGGCTGGAATCTATCGCCTATTTGTCAAATTAAACTTTTATTAAAGAACAAGAAAACAATTAACAAGTCTCAAATTAATTCTTAAAACAAGG
>BLKR01007414.1:0-38019 GCA_011170035.1 Teleogryllus occipitalis | reverse complement strand
CGGACAGACGGACGGACAGACGGACGGACAGACGGACGGACAGACGGACGGACGGACGGACGGACAGGCGGACGGGCAGACGGACGGACAAACGGACGGACAAGCGGACAGACGAACGGACAGGCGAACGGACAGACGGACAGACGGACAGACGGACAGACGGACAGACGGACAGACGGACAGACGGACAGACGGACGAACAGACGGACGAACAGACGGACGTTTTGCTTTCTATTGTTTTTTCGGCATCAAGAAGCCACAAAACACTCTGGCTACCCCACGTGTTAGGGTATTTTTTTGTGTATTAATTTCTTCTTACCAAAATGCGCCATTTTTTCATTAGCATTACATAATTTTCTCTATACTACGTGTCTTACTCCGTGTATACGTACGCATACGAGAAAGTAAAAAGAAGTCTCTGTAGCCCTTAAATACAATACTTAGTTCAAAAACAAAATAGACGTGCTACAAAATGGCACATAATTTCCCGTAGTAATGTTTCATAATTTCCTTGCTGCGATCTGACTTTATGGTGTTGACCCATCCTCTTGCCAGCTGCCATTTATCATCGCCCATTGTACATTTTTGTTTTACATTTTCCCAAGTTTTCGGTTTCCTAATAGGAAATCCGAAATATACCTTCAAGAACATTAAATACGAGTACAACCTTGTTCTAAATAGAAATTTTCATTGACAAATTTGAAGCTGTTTTTAGGAAAATGGCAATTAAACAATACTTCAAATTCGAAATTTGAAGATCTTTTTCACAGGCATCTATTGAGTTTCCGATAAACTTCATTTAAAGTTGTTGGAGGCACTTCAACTCACAAATGCAATAATGTATACATATCCATGGAAATGAGCATATATCCATATATATCCATAAATAGCGTGACAAAAATTTTTAAAATACATTAAAATTACATATATGCAATTTTTGAAGATATAAAAGAATTCATCAAAATGAACTTTATGTCATATTAAATTGTGTCATTATCACTAACCTTTTAAAAAGTTTGAAGAAAATATTTGAAGCCATTTTTGAGAAAATGGTGTTTGAGCGTTTCCGAAGATGCTGAATTTTGAGCACGTTGTCGCAGAAAACTGTTTAGTTTTCGAAACACTTTCTGACAATATTTTAAAGTACATGTACTCATAAATAAAATAATCTGAAGAACTCGCCTCTAATCTACATATTACCGACGTAGGAGACAAGTCAAATTACATTTTTGTAATTTTTGAAAAAACAAAAGAATAGAGCAATATGGCGTTTATGTCATCGTATAGGTTGTTTTTTTTAATTTGTTGCGTCTACACCTTGACGCAACGCGTCTCCAAGCCCCTTAAGGGGCGTTGAGCGCTTTGCACTGGGGAGTAATCCTCCATTAATGTGCTTTACTTTTAATATTAGTCAAGTCTCGTCACGTCGCAGTCAGTCAGTGCCTTTTATCCCTTCGGCCAAGGGCTCGACGGCGTTAGATCCCGGGGTTCCTGGCCGGTCACTCAACCACGAACCTGCGAGTCTCGAATGCGCTTAACCTTCGTGACTTCACGGAGCGTAGTAAACGCATTCGGCTAGCGCCGCCGGCGCCGCCGCCGGGTACATTTGGCACTAGTCCTACCAAAAATTTAAAGGAAAAGTTTGGTGTCGTTTTTGAGAAATTCTTGTTTTGTTTTTTAATTGCAAATATTGCACGCACTTTTGCACGAAAATACTAGAATTTTCAAAAAAAATTACTTGACCTTAATTAAAGAACTCCTTATGGACAACAAATTTCATATGAAGAAAAAATCTCTGTCTTCAATTTTTATAGTTGTTGAAAGACGCCGAAAAAATTCAAACTTTTGGAATTTTCGAAAATTCAGAGTAAACCGCAAAAATCGGACCAATGCCACCTTTATACGTGTATTTTACTCTATACTTACGAGAAATTTAAGAAAAGAATTTGAAGCGGTTTTGAATAAATTTTGAAAATGTCCGGTGGGTCTTCATCGAAAGCACCCAAAATTTTAAAGATTTTTTTCAAAATTTCAAAGCCTTAACTAGAGCCAGATCTAGAGGGGTTTCTGCAAGTTTGAAAAGATAGTACGGATTGTATAGGCGCTCATGGTGTTCAGAGAGGGCAACAGGCAGACGGACGGACGGACGGACGTTTAAAAAAAACACTTTTGCGGTATCAGGGGACTCGAAAACGTGTATTTCCGTTGAAATCTCGAAATCGATTTTCCGCAGCATTACATCATTTTCTCTATACTGCATATATTACTTCGTGTATGCGTATGTATACGAGAAAGTAACTTGAGGTGCTACAGAATGACAGACTTTCTCGTAGTAAAGTTTTCTAATTTCCTTGGCGGGGACAGGCTTTTAATTCTGGTCATACCTTCGCCCAAAATACATATTTTTACTCAACTTTTCAGTTTCCTAGTAGTATAACCGAAATATTACTTCACGAATATTGAAAAAGAGTAACACCATCGTCATAAATAGAAATTTTCATTGAAAGAATTTGAAGCCGTATTGATATGACATATACATATTGTAAATGTCAAATTTGAAGTTATTTTTCGTTCTTCTATTAAGATTTTTAAACGCTTCGTTTAAAGTCATTTGAAGAACTTCCACGTACAAATGCAATAATAAGAATACACCAAACTGAACTTTACGACATATTAAACATTGCCATTACCACTATCCGTTGGAAAAGTTTGAAAAAAAACTTTGGAGTCATTTCAGAGAAAATGGTATTTGAGGGATTCTGAAAATGCAGAATTTTGACCTCGTTTTCACAGAAAACTGTTGTTTTTCCGAGAACCTTTATATGACATTATTTAAAGCACATTTACTCATAAATACAACAATGTAATTTATTTCTTTACTTATTTTACGTCAAAAAACAGTTGAAACTGCGTATGACGTGCTATGGGGAGAAGTGAATTCTGTGTACATTTTCAAAATTCTGTGATCCCTACACTAAGTCATATACTACATGAATTTTGAAAATTAAAAAAAAAAGCTTTCATGTAATAAAATCTATTTTCAAGGATAAATAAGCAATAAATTTTGGGCTCTTATACTTGATGTCCTTCGTCAAGGAATAATACTTCCTGCCGCAACAACAACAGAACATGTAAAGAAATCACCTCTAATGTAAATATTACTACGTGGGAGACGAGTCAAAAAATTACATTTTTGTAATTTTTGAAAGAAAAAAACAGAACAATAGGGCTTGATGGTATTTGTCATCGTATAGGGTTCATTGGACAGTTACCCTACCAAAAATTAATCAAAAAATTTGGAGCCGCTTTTGAGAAAACTTGTTTTTATTATTTTATAAAATTACAAACATTGCACTCACTATTGCACGAAAACTACTAAAATTCTTAAAAAATGAGCAAGACCTCTATGAAAGATCTAATGATGGATAACAAATTTAATCTGAAGTAAAAATCTGTCTTGAATTTTGTAGTTATAGGAAGACGCCGAAAATAATTCGTATATGGCAATTTTCATTGAAAAATTTGGAGCCGTTTTCTTAAAAATTGCTTGTGATCGTTACTGTAAATGGGAAATTCGAAGCTGTTTTTCTCAGAAAAATACTGAGTTTTCGATAAACTTTAATTGAAGTAATTTGAGGTACTTAAACTCAAATGCAATAATGTTTAGAAATTGCTTATAATATGTATATTAATGGTGTGTGAGATATTTAAAGAAAAGGAAATGTTTGTAATATTTGAAAAAATGAAAGAATACACCAAAATGAACTTTACGTCATATTGAACAGTGCAAGTTGGGAGAGTTTGAAGAAAAAAATTGGTGCAATTTTTGTGGAAATGGCGTTTAAGCGTTTCTGAAAATGCAGAATTTTGCGCTCATTTTGACAAAAAACTCTTGAGCTTTCGAGAAACTTTATTTGACACTATTTAAAGCACATGTACTCATAATTACAATAATATGAACAAATTGCCGCTAATGTATTTATTAACGACGTGAGAGACAAGTCAACAAAATTATGTTTTTGTATTTTTTGAAATAACAATTGATTAGAGAAATATGTTTTTTGTCATTTTATAGATTACATTTAGCACTATCCCTTCCTGAAATGTAAAGAAAAATTTTGGAGCGGTTTTTGTTATTTTTTATAATTGCACGTATTTCACGCAATATTTCACAGCAACTACTAAAAATTTGGAAAAAAGTGTATCACCTTAATGAAAGAACTAATTATGGATAACAAATTTCATTTGAAGGAAAAATCTCTATCTATATCTATACTTATATATCTATATCTATATCTATATCTATTCTATACTTATATATAAAGACAGAAGTGAGTTGTCTTCCAGCGCGGTAATCTCTGAATCTACTGAATCAATGCTGATGAAACCTTTGTGCTAGCATCCTTTAAAGGCCTGGAGTACTATAGGCTATCATTTACCAACATAAACGGTAATATATTTTCAAAATAATTACTTTTCTGGACATTTTTCGCCTAGCCTTACATCACAGATTCAAGAGTGCATCAATGTCAATAGTTTAGCTGCGCGCCACCAGAGGATGACGTCTGAGATCTACTACTGAGTTCATCTATGTCCAGAATTATTGCGAAATTCATTAGAGTTTGAATAAGGTTATGTAATGTCCCTGTGTGTATATTTAAAAGAAAGCCGTAACTGAAGTGGTAAATAATGTCAATGTTCATGTATTGCTTTTTGTCCGTGTTATATACTAAGTGGCAAGAAATCATTGTGAGTTTGAAAGTGTTTAATAATTGAGGTAGGTTGAGAGAATAAAAAGTACAATAATATACAGTACAGAATATACAGTATTGTACAATGTACAATAAACACATATCGTATAAATCTAAACGTCCTCTTTTACTGAAATTTGTGACGACTAAATTGTTTGACTAAACGACTGTTACAATTGTCAAAACATATTACAAATGCCAAGAGATGGCAGTCTACTAAAATTTTGAATCGGTAACTCAGCGGGAAGATCGACTTGCTGATATACTTACTCGCCCTGTTGAAAACAATACTGCAAGAAGGGGACAAATGTGAATAATTCTCTAAGTAGTAAGGCAGCTGTTCATTAGGACTCTAAATTTGACTATTTACACAGTTCTTAGGTTCAAAATGATAAAATGGAAAATGAGTATTGTAATCGTCACCATACCGATTACTAAAGTAGATCTATCTGTAGCCTATCTCTAACCTATCCTAACTATCTGTAACCTATTTCGTGACGTGTGATTACACCGTCACGCATCCCTGGGAATATCTCAATTTATGGATAAATTTCCCTATCGGTAGTGGGTTCGTCTTTGCTAAACTACCTAAACTGCAGTTTTCACTAAAGTGATAATAACTCTGATCCCCGTTTACAAGAAACAAGCAATAAATACATATTTACACTTCACAAAAAATATCACACATGAGACACACAAATCATAGTACAAATATTCATCCTGCAAAAAAATACATACACACAATACACGAAATTCACTACTACCTTTTAAATCACTAATTACGTTACACTTAATAGTCACATTTGACCTTCGGCTTCTACATAGCCTTTCAACACAAAATTTTGTTTCATAACGTCTCTTAAATGATTTGAATCAATTACATATGACTCTAAATAAATAATTATGTATCAAACAACTTCTATCATAAACATAAGGATTACTCTAATCTGATTCCTCTTACGACTGTCGAAAAGAAATAAAATCACTGGCTACCAAGACCAATGTTCTAAGAAACTTGCCCGCTCAACGTCTGTTATTGAGGGAAGCTCCCATTACAACGTTTTGGCTAGTATAATTATAATCCTATCTCAGAATTTTTTTTTCAGACTGAAATTTAATGAGTGTTCTTTCTGTTTTTATGTGACTCACGACCGGCAAATTCCTCAAGTTGGTCCCGCGCTGTGTGGCTGGCCGTCGCGCGACACTCGCGCCTCAAGGTCGTCGTTCTTCTGCAAGGTCCGTGCGTTGCCTGTCGCGTCGGAATTGGAGTATTCCGAGCGCCGTCCCCTCGTCGTTCAGCGAAAATTCACCACAGCTTTCGCAGAGGCGATGGTCGCATCAGAATGCGAGTCCGAAACTCCAAGTTATGACTTCGTAATAGCAAAAGTCAAGCTAGTTGTTGGATAATCCGTACTTCTAATAATTCTCAAAATTCCATAATAGGATTTCCAAAGTGAAATTCCAAAAATAAGAATAAAAATATATGAAAGCTGTAACAAAGAAAAAACATGTCCTATGTTACAATAGTCCTCCTTCCTAGCAACAAGAATGCAGCAACGTGGTTTTACAGATTCATTTCGATCTATTACCGCCGTCGTTCTTTCAGTCATTGCATTCTTGTTTAATATTCATTTACTAATTCCATGTAATCTCACGACATTCACAGTACGTAAATCCATGAAAAGTGTTCAGTCATTTACCTTTTATTAAAGCTTTTGTGTTCCGTTATCTTCCGCGTGTCCCTCGTCGACTATGTGGTGTACTTGTAGGCAACCGTTCACCTCGGCGTCTCGAACCAGAAAGAGAGCGAGCTCTTTTGACGCAAGTTCACGCCACGTTCGTATTTCCACAAAAATTTCCTGATTGGCTACGGTCTGAGTGCGTTCAGAAATCCTTTTCTGACTTACGCCATCTCTTCGCCACTATAGAAACTACGTGTAGGGCCCAATGTCGGGTATTATTGCTTATATTTTGCGTTGGTCATAAATGTGACCGACGACAAGCGGTTACAGTATATGTTTTCAGTCCATTCAGTACTTTTTTTTCAATATGCGAAGGCAGTTTGAACAGTGGTGTGTAATTTAGGAATGATCATTTACATATTAAGACATCTGTACAGTTGTATGTCATATTATTGCAGTTGTACTTTTTTCTTCTACATGCGAAGAAATTTAGAAATTTAGTTTTGCATGTCACTGGCTCCTAATGAATGAATGAATGAATTCATATATATTTTTCAATAAATAATTGAAAAAAATAATTTATCTAAAAATATTTGGTCTAAGCAAATCTCGGAGTCCTTTGTTTCTATTTTTCAGTATTCATGTTCATATTGGTAAAATGGAAAATGTTTGTATGTTTTCAGCCCACCCAGTAAAAGTTTTTCTTCAATAACCTCATTTACATATTAAGACTAATCTGCGCTATTGTTTTGCATATCAATGGCTGCCAATGAATGATTTCATCCATATTGTTCCACAAAATATAATAAAAACTTAATTTATCTAAAAACGTTTGTCTGAGCAAATATATAAATCTGGGAGTTCTTGGTTTCTATTATTCACCTCTCACGTTAAAATGGGTACAATGGAAAATGTTTATTTGTCTTCAGTCCACCCAGTAAAAGTTTTTCTTCAACATTTGAAGGAGTTTTGTGCAGTGGTATGTATTTTCGGAATGACCATTTACATATCAAGACTAACCTGTAGAGTTGTTTGCATATCAATTGCTGTTGTACTTTTTTTTCCTATATGTGAAGATGTTTAGTGCAGTGGATGATAATTATAGAATGATCATCTATTTATTAAGACTAATGTGTGCTTTAGTTTTGCATATCAATTGCTCCCAATAATTAAATTCATCCATACTTTTCTATAAAAAATAGGCAGAAATTAATTTATCTAACAACATGTTTGTCTGAGCAAATAAATAAATCTGGGAGTTCTTGGTTTCTATTATTCAGCTTTCCTGCACTAACTGGAAAAATTGAAAGTAATTTACGATTTTGTAAACCCAGTAAAAGTTTTTCTTCAATATGGGATGAATTTCTGTGCAGTGGTATGTAATTTAGGAATGATCATTTCCATATTAAGACTAATCGGTAAAGTTGTTTTGCATATCAATTGCTCCCAATGAACGAGTTCATTCATATATTTCTAAAAAAATAAGCAAAAATTAATTGATCTAAAAATATTTTTTTTAGCAAATAATGTCTGGGAGTTTTTGGTTTCTATTATTCATATTTCAAGATCCATAATATCTATCACTTGAGATAAAATAATGATGCTAATATTGTTTCGTTATGTGGCTCAGTGCATTGTCAATGTATTATTTACACATAGTGTAATGTTGATGGATCATTAGTTTTCTATTGTATCAGTCGTATGATGGATGAATTGATTTACCTGAACAAATAAGTTTTATACTACGTGTTACTATCACATAGGACATTAAACATATTTTTTTCTTCTTTAGAATTATAAAAACTGGTCATTATGTTTCAGAATAGATACAAGTATTTTCATTTATTTTTATGATTATGAATCATCAATTACGTTATGACATCTATAACTATTACTCCGGATCTACCTACTACCGTACCCATACATGAACTTCCGCATGTTATACTCAGCTTAAAACAGTAAGTGCCTTCAAGGTCACGAGTTGACAGATCAATTTCAAAACTTTTTTTATGAATACAATAGAGGAAAAAATATAAAAATAGGACAAGTTTTACAACGTGACAGTTTTGATAGTGTTGGTATATAAAATACTCTACAAAAATTTTATATGTGAGTACAAGTATTTTATTTTGTAGTTTAGATTTGTTTATTGCTTTTAGTTATAAAGTGAATCATTAGAAGCTGGTACTTCAAATAAGAAAAATGTCATTATTTGTGGAAAAGTGAGCGAGGTAATCTGGAAATTTCCAAATGGGGGTCAAGAGAAGACAGCAATCATGGCGTGGCCGGGCAGAGCATGACAGGGAGTAGGGCGGAGAAGGGATACAATGGAAGATATAGAGATAGGTCCAACCGCAGGGCATGAAAAGATTGAATTCCTTTTCCTGTATAATAATTTACTGTAATAAATGCCCGAGCAACGCCGGGTACTTCAGCTAGTCTTAAATATTGTAGTTGTAAGAAGTTGCCGGAGAAAATCATGCTTTTACTATTTCCAAAAATTCGGTTAACACTGAAAATCTGACCTATGCCTCCTTTATAACTGTATTTCACTCTATTCTTACAAGAAATTTAAAGAAAGTATAGGAGGAATTTTTGAGAAAATTTTGAAAATGTCCCTAGGGATCAGATGAACTCCCCCCTAAAATTAATGAATATTTTTCCAAACGCAGAGCTTTGACTTACGCAAAAATGACAGAGGTTTCTTCAATTTGGAAAAAATCTACGCATGGTTTAGGCACTATATTTGTTCACTTACACCAGACGGTCGGGCGGACAGACGGACGGATATTTTGTTTTCAATTGTTTTTCGGCATCAAGGGCCCACAAAACAGGGATTCTGGCTACACCACACGTTAGAGGATTTTTTAAATTTAGCAATTGGATCTATCAACTATTTCGTTACGAGGTCCGGCAATGATTTTTTTCTGCCGAAAATGCACCTTTTTTCGCGTATTATATAACTTTCTTTATACTACGTATATCACTCCGTATAGACGTACGTATACGAGAAAGTAAGAAGGAAAGAAACACAGTTCTATGTCCTTCTCTAACCTTACTGAAATTGCATATGCTACATTTGCACTCCTGGTAACAGTCCAAATGAAAATTATAATTATCTGAATTACAGAATCAGATCATTTATGACCTCATATTCAATTCCTCTACATAATTCATAATTAAAAGTTCACATAGTGCAGTAACAAGTTGTTCACTCCTTTTCTTCAATTGCACAATCCTTAATTGGAGTAACACTTTTGATGCCTATTCTTAAATATTTCCTTGTTCACACTTTAATTACAAAAAAATATGGCCTAAATTATTTACTCTTTTATAACATTGGTCATTTACTTCTCCTTAGTTTAAAGAGAGATAGATTCTCTATCTTCTTTTAATTTGAATCTTTAAATAATATCCTATCTCGTTGAACAATTAATTTTACTGGCGAGTGTCCTAAATAACTGAAATTTTGAATTGTAATTGTCGTACTTGCACACCCACAGCGGGAGGAGAATTTTGACGTATTCTGTCCACTGCAGATACCACAACCTTCCTGTCTACCCTCGAAATTCCAAGTCGTACTTATCCCGATGACATCAGCCTTTTCATGATGAATATGTGGAGACGTAGCTTACTGACTCCTACGTGCTTGTATACTAAGTAAGTACACTACAAAAAATAGAAGTAAATACATTGAGAATAAACAAGTGTAAGGTCCTATTCTCTTTTAACCATGCCCGTTTGCATCCAAAATTGCGCCTCGCAACGTATGCTACATGTCACTCTGCTTCTTCTTGTAATAAATTTCTCAATTAATTCATTAATGTTCATAAATACATTTAATTACCTCCTGATATCTGGAGTGGTGAGTTTTACTTTCCGGAATATGCTAGACTACGTGGCATAGTAACGCAGCTGTTCACCCGTTCAAGTCGCCTGTCTCCGTTAGAAAGAACGTTTCCGTACTATGGAGATCGCGTCACACCTGCATCCCACAATTAATCACCCTCTCTCAATTCGGAAAGCCGAATCGGGGACATGTTACCTCAAATGTATTTGCATAAGTCATTAACCTCATCTCTGTTAAAGGGGCTGTTGATCGACCCTTGAACACTGAATGCTCGCTCTAATGCACTTTGCCAAAACGCTGGATCATTCTTGAAAAGGTCCTGCCCGCTAGCATACGAATAGCGCTTCCTATCGCGTTTGCCCCCATGTCTGCGGGGCCTTTTAGGTCTGGAGGTTTAATTTATTTATGTAACAGAGTGACCTGATTATACAACGCTCAGCCATGGCTTTTCAGTTGTTAGGAGCGAGCATTTTCAGACGAAAATGTGCCAAGGGGGTGGCTACGGCCACCTCCCATTAAACATAGATTGAAGTAGTGCGAATGATAAAGTGGAGGAATACATATTGTTGACTTTTTATGGGAGGACTATTTATTTCATTATCTTCAGCCAGTTTCCGGAGGAAGATGTGGAAGGGGAGTCGGTTGCGGAGACGAGTTGCTACGGGATGCTCTTTACCTATGTTGTAGTGGGAAGCACCGGTGACTGAGGGTAGATTTTGGAAGAATGATGAGGAAAGTTTAATGATGTATGTTAGGACGGGCTCTATGGCTAGGTCTTTGTGAAGGTTAGTGTTGCTTATAAACCAAGGTGCGTTAACTGCAGGTCTGAGGAACCTATTTTGAAATATTTGGATTTTGTTGATGGTTGTAGGGGCGGCATTGCACCAGACTGGACAAGCGTACGTAAGTAATGGGCGTAAAATGGCTTTATATATAAGGAGAGCAGAATGGAGCTTTAATGATGAGTGTCGGTTGATTACTGGTCGAAGAATACCTAAGCGTGTAGTAGCTTCGTTCACCTTGAAGGTGATGTGGTCTTTTCAAGTCAATCTGGCGTCCATTAGGACACCTAGATAACGGACTGGGGCGGTTGAGGAGCACCATGGTATTACTGCCGAGTCAAATTTTAGTGGGAGTGGGAGTGGGAAGGCTGGAAATCGTAGCGTGAAAACTTTGTATGTGGATTTGTTTGGATTTATCTTGATTTTCCAGTTTCTGCACCATGTTTCAATAGTCGTGAGGTGCGTCTGAATTAAATTCCTTGTGGTATTGAGAGGTCTGGAGGTGGTGGGTACAGAGGAGTCAGCCAAAATCTCCACCAACTTGGCATAGGTCTCGTCCTGGGATTGAATATTTCTTTTAAGTTCATTTCCCACCTCAACGATCCCTTGATCTACATTAGTTAGAAAAGTAACCCAGTTTCCTATCAAAGTTGAAATGTTTTCCTTCCAATTAGGCTTGACATCTAGTGTGTCTCTGTTAAGACAAGGTTCAGTAGTTTCGTCTCCGGACGTCATAGCATCCGGGGACTCAATAAAAGTTCCATCCGTCCAGTGGTATCGGAACGGGCCGTGTCAATAAAAGATAAAACAGAAACAAAGAGGACAGACATAGCCGAAAACTCTCGATTCATCTCTGAAACTACAGCGGCCTCCTCATTAGGAGATCGCACCCTATCTGCTTTCGGGGAGCCAATGTATACCATTGCAAGTTCATCAGAGCCACTGCCTGTCAACCGAGTTTTTGGATGAGAATCCGTACAAAGCTGTTTGCTTATCTCTACCAGCAAAAATGTTTCCTTTGGACAGATACCAGAACAGGGGATCCCCGGCTTTCTTCCTGTCTTTAGATGAGGCCTTCGATACAGGGGAGAAGAAAAAATCAGAATAGGGATTTGACTCACTGGAGCCTTCGGAGGGCTAATAACTCTGGGAGGCGAGGCGATAGGAGCTGTTCTAGTAGGTCTAGCTGAAACTTCGAATCTCCAACCATCAGACGGGGACAATGATGATTCTGCAATCACAGTAGCTTCAGATCCAATAGCTGCTAAATACCTTCGATATGTAGTCTCTTTTCTTTTCTCGCCCAACTGGCAGGCGGGTCTTACTCAACAGAGCAGCCAAATTCTCGTTCGACGTCTCTGGATGCCCTTTCTCCAATAGGCATTTTCATAGTATCCTCCGAAGAGAAGACTTTCTCTGCTCTAGGCACAGCAGTCCTGCCACTATGCTGCGCTTTGGCAGCCCGAGCTTTATCTGCTGCGTCTGGATGAGTTACGCGTAAAATGTTGTGAGAGCCCTGGTTTTGTTGCGAAGTTGACAGAGCATTACTCATATATAAAGTCTCCTTTAGATGCTTTCGGATCCGGGAACTTTGGGAAATGACTCAAAGCGAATAGCTTACCTTTGTAATTCTTGCTGCATTTGGAGCATAAAAAGATTAGAGGGGCATCACTATGGATAATATCATGATGCCGAACCATTTTTATTCAAATCGGTGGCCATTTAGCCACCACCCTCTTTCTGGGCAGAGTGTGTGCAGAGACTCGCCTCTAAGGGAATGCTGATGATGAACCGCTAGGGTCGTCACACATGGCCTGTTGTTGACGGGGCGTGCCACCATGCGCTCCCGCGCCCATAGTGTCGGCTGGCAGTCGCTTAGAGCACGTCGTGGGCTGCAGACCCTCGACCCCCTTCTCCCTGACGTGGCGTCCTCGAGATTGTTTTTCTGCCCGGGATTTCCTTCCCTTAGCTTGGTGCTCCCGTTTGAAGGCGCCGGAGTCTCGCCTTTCGCCCATCCCTCTTGGCTGCTCCTCAAGTTGCCCCGAGATGCATTATCGGGGGCCACCGCGTCGAGGTGAGAGAATGGACTAGTGGGCCATGCAACTGCAAACCTATTACAGGCGGCTGTTACGGCCATACGGTTACAATCCCATTACAGGAGGGCTTCTCGGTACTTACTAGTGTAGGCTTACTACCATCATCTACTCCACCTAGGCTCTCGGTGACATCCGACCTCCAAAGAGAAGGTATTAGGTAATGTAATTAAATACATATATAGCAATTATTCATTATTTCGGTATCACGAACCTACAATACGAGTTTTTTGAAAAAGTTTTCGCTGCATCTTTACATTACTTTCTCTTCACTACGTAAATACCTAGTAGACGATAAAGTAAAAATTAAGTTACGAGATAGATATGTTTAATACTTTCAATGACAATGGAAATGCAGATATCACCAATTGCTTAATGATGCGTTAAAGAGTTAGCGTTACAGAAAGGTTTTGTAGGATTTCTCTTTATAAAAAAAATTATGACTAGTTGTAAACTACGATTGAAACGTGGATTTTGCGATCAATGTTTTTTTCAGTTTTCGTCGTAGAAATACATGCCATACTATTTTGTATATATAGTTCAGTTACCCCTCAATTGAAAGTAATGCGCCGGCCTAGTTCCGAGAACGATCTGAACTGTGTGTTCGACTGTAGATAAGGGAATGTACTTAAACTAGAACTCAGATTATATTTTATACATTAATTATGGTGTTAAAAAATGTTTAATAGAAACGCTTGAGCAGTACACGGTGTCGTGAGATCTGATGACGCATCCAGCATTCGATATCCATCAATACGCATACCTTTTTATCGCCGGCGCGAACGGCACATCTCGTTAACAGACCTAGTATCGGTACCGTTCGTTCTCGATAATGGCGAATTCAGCCGCTGTGTGGAGGAGAATTCTAGGTGCTCTGATCGGTAATTTTTCGTGGAATTTCGCTCGATCGATTTGATCAGACGAATACCGGAGCAGTGCCCTAACAAATGGGTCACGAACCGCGCGCGATCTTTCCTTCCTCAATTTTGTCATACTGCGCTCCTTACAAACACGCTTACATTCACGTGCACTACATTACCACACTCGTCGGGAGACCAGTCGGGAGCTTAGAACTTGTCCATGCTGTGGCAGAGCTCCGCTGATGTGAAAGAACTGGCTGGAGAAAATCACTCCAGCAAACCAACATGTAGGTTGGCGCCGGATCTCGCCATCCGGGTTGGTTTTTCCCCAAACAGGTATCTCTCATCAGTGGAGCACCGCCCCAGCCGGCACTATCTCTAAGCTTCCGACTGGTCAACCGGCGTGGTAGTGTAGTGCGTGTTAGTGTAAGGGGTGAGAGCAGGACAAGGAAGAGGAAGGAAATATTGCGCGCGTTCCGTGGCCCGTTTGTTACGTTACTGCTTAAGAAATGGCTCAGTTGATGCCCTGAGCCATTTCTCCGGGTGCGAGGAGTGGAATGAAACATTTTTCTCCTCTGAAGGTGGTGTGAGTCACCCAAAACGCGTTTTAGTTGCTTAAGATCGTGTTTTGTTAGAGAAATGTCTTACAATGTTGTAAATGAATTCGCGGAAAAGATAATTTCCCCATCAGAAGATATAGACGCGACAAATGACACTTCATTTGTCACGAGTGGTGAACCGGAAGTGGTCTAATCGTGAGTGATGGAAAGACGCAGGTTACAACTGGGTTTACTCCAATGTATTTCTGCACAGATCGTTGAGTAAATTTGTCTTTTTTGTAAATTGGCAATTGCTTGTAACTAATTAAGTTATTAACTTCTTGGAAGTGTGAAATATGTATATTTGTTTTAACACAAAAATCAATAATTTGACGTTGTTTCAAGTTGTTAATAAATTCAATTTACAGTGATTGTCACTAATTTATTACCAGACTGCTTACAAGGGGTTCTAATGTATTCAGAATAAAAATTAATAGGAAGAGCTTGCTGGGTAAGAAAAGTAAGTTACCTTCACTCTGCCTCCTAAATGTTATTTTATTTTGCCTCAGTGCAATTTCCTCTACCTACACAATACACTCAAATAACTGAAACATATGGCGACAACCACCCCTATATCAATATCATCTTATTACAAAAATACCGTTCAACGTTTTTTGAATTACGAATTATAAGAGAAACAAGAAGTCCTTCGATTTACTCTCTGAGGAGTAACCTAAAGTTCTTCGTGTCTTGCGTAAATGCGATGCTGAATGCCGCGTTCTGGGATTCACTGGCCCACTGTGTGCGGGGGGCAAGCCTTGGAGAGCGTGATGTAGTGTGCAGAGGCGTGCGAGAGCGTGCGGAGGCGTGTGGACAGCAGAGCGTGCGCCACCAATTGCCCCGAGAAGGCGACGTCGCGTGCAGTGGCCCTGAGGTGATAGCGCCTTCACGTTTCCACGAGCCCGGCGATTTGCCCTCAAGAAACTCGACCGAACGACGGCGAGAAGGTACGCCACAGGATCGATAGGACAGTTACAATTCAGCAGGAATTTAATTTTCTTTATGGCCAGTACAGAGTTGAAGTGACGATTTGAAATTGTTTGTCAGCGGTTGTCACGATAAGTGCCTCTAACTTTGTCTAATGTTCAGGCAATGAACGTGTCTGTTATATTGTTTCTCCCAACATTTATGACGACGAAAAATTCGATTATCAAATGATCCGTACTATGCATATAATTTATCTCTGATTCTTAACTTACATTATTTTCAAACCTGTAATTTTTAAACCAGGTATTAGTTTTCGATATTGCCGGCGAGTAGTGTGTGAATTTATTAACAACATTTTAAGTGGTCCAGCACTTGTCGCTCGACCATCTCAGAAAAAATGCACACTTGGTATACAAATTCCCTAATTTTTCGTTTGTTAAAAACTGTTTTTAAAGATTTTATTGTACGTGATTCATAAATATCAGCCATTTTTTATGCCCCGCGCAATTTTTCGTGCTTAGACATTTACAGTTTTGAAAAAGACTCAAGCGCAAGTTTGTTGTATCTTTTTAAACTAAAATACATTGAATTTGGTAAATTCTGACAAAAAAATAACAGTTATATTTATCCTCTTAATATATTTTAATTTGGACATTATTTTCAACCAAATCTATCGAATGAACAAATTTAGATTTTCAGAGAGTAATTTTTCAAAGAAGAAATGGAATAAGAGACTTAATTTTTTGTGTGCTTTTAC
Organism: Teleogryllus occipitalis; assembly: GCA_011170035.1. Lineage (NCBI taxonomy): Eukaryota > Metazoa > Arthropoda > Insecta > Orthoptera > Gryllidae > Teleogryllus > Teleogryllus occipitalis. The sequence continues at coordinate 21,718 of BLKR01007414.1, read as the reverse complement.
ACATACCAGGGTAGATCCTTTCTTAAAACATCTATGATTTTTTGAGATAGTGAGGCGACCAATTTAATTCTAGACCACTTAAAGTATAGTTGCCCTAGCTTTTGAATATGTAATACGATACACATTGCATTATACTTGATGAGAAGTTCAGCATCAATAAAAATGTTTTCTCGACATTCTGAATGATGTTTTCAAATTTATGTTTTTCGGGAAAAGAAAATGAAATAAGAAAATTATTATTATAACGTCACACCCTCCGTGAACAAGCATGAAAACCCCACCCGCGATTAATGAAGAGAAATATTTGTTCAATACTCGCGCGACCTGGCACGGTCAAAGACCCCGTCCGCCCCCGCCTCCCAGAGACCGTCCGCCGCCGCCGCCCTCGCCCACCCCGACCACCCTCGACAAAGCGAACATGGATTTACGCGCAGAGATCTGGTTGTAACTTAAGGCGGCTCCACACATTTGTTATTCGGCGAACTCCGAGCAACCTCTCGCTAAATCCCGAGTAATGTGGATGAGTTGCTTACTATTTGCCGAGTGGCGAACATTCGGGGTTCATCCTACCCAGCGCGAGTCCGTCTTGTCGACACATCAAAGGGAGCGAACATTCGCCGAACACCTCCGCTGCTCGGAATTGGGCGAGCACTAGCTCGCTACTTGGCGAATGCGGAATGTGAGGAGCCGTCTTTATGCTCGAGGTGACGAGCGCGTGCCACGTCGCACAGCCCGCGAAATACTTTCAAAGGGCAAACGGTTTACTTCACTTAAGACAGATCCACACCGCCCAGCGCCAGCGTTCAGAAAACATATCATGTATGGGGGACAAACGCCAAGTAACGAAGCGCCGCTCTTTACATTTGCGCGAGGCGTGATGCCGTGAAACGCTACGCGGTTCGTCATGGACGCTCGTGCGAAGGAGCGACCGATCGACCCCTTCAAAACAGCGCAGGGGCAAGCGATGCGCTCATGCGCGTCGGCCAAGGGCTATCTGACCACTAAAGAATTTTAAAGATAGAGGCCAGCTGCACTGCATTCCAACGACCGTGGCTTACCCACCCCGCATGAGGCTTGGCAGCTAACTTTCACGCTAAAAATGCAACGGAAATTTCTTGTTTGTGTCACATGAGCTCGCTAGCCACTGGTTCAAGTGTCGACCCGCCACCGCTCCCGATGGCTGATGCTGAGCAAATCACGGTGAAGCATTCCGATCAGAGGTGGGGGATCGAAGCCTTCGTCTTGTCACGCGTGAGATCTCAGAATCACTTCGAAATTGTTACTTCAGTTTAACACTTCAAAATTACTACGATCTCAATACTTGAACTTGCAACTTCCAAATTGTTACTTCAACTTACTCATTCGAGATTACGGTTTTAACACTTAAACTTGCAACTGCTTCAATATTGTTACCGCAGCTTGCAACTTTAATATTGCTGTTTCGACTCCGAACTCTCAGCTCGAGTTCCGAATTGGCACTTCATGCTTCCGAGCTTGTCATAAATTAGCATTTGTGACTTGTGTCTTTAACCGGGGATCACCGAGCCAAAACGTGGGATCACTAATGTATTAAGGAGGCAGTGATTATTATTTTGGGAAAGAGCTTGTGCGGGGAACAATCTGCCGTGACCGCGTGTTGGCTTGAAACGCCGTCGTCACAGAGGGCCCGATGGTAGCGCGCTGTCGCCCGTCGATCCGCCTGGCTGAAGGAGAACTGGGCCCGCCCGTCACCGCCGCTGTGCTGCAGGCCACGGCCGTCAATCCGCCATGAAAACGAAGTCATCACGTCGGCATAATAAGATAAATTATGAATGACCTGTAATCGGGTGACGCTCAGCTTATTTTCCTCGCCGAGAAAGACTAGTAAATGAGGCTGGGAGTGTAAATGCCGAAAGTACGGCATGTTATTGCAGCGGCTCATTGTATTTGTTTGCTTGTGATAAATTCTAATGTAAATAAAATGCCGCAGTAAAGTCACCAAGAGTTTGTAAAAAACTATGCAAGAATCATTTTGCATGCTCATCATCATCATCATCATCATCACCTTAAGCTAATTAAATGTTTTGAAAGTTTATTTCTGTGTTTTTATTGAACATGCAAAACCCGATCCACACCGGTATACGTTACATTATATATCAAAATTCTGTAGTTTTTATTTCAAAGCTTTTCGTGAGTACATTTTACTTAGACAAAAATGTTTACTTTATTTAAAACATTAATAATATTTTGTTATACAGTCGATAAAAGATAGAACGAAAGTTACGATAAGATGAATTAGGAAATAGCGATCTTGATTGTCGTGCATACTACTTCATTTATTTGAGTAAGATTCCATTTGTTTTAGTAAAAATCAAAATAAAAAAAAATTGTAATGTTATGTTAGGTCGCGTTTAATAGTTAGCAACGCCACCGCAAGACACCCCTGGGATTTAGTAGGCAATAAAGAAGTTATTTAGAAACGTATTATTAAATATTAAATCATCATTAGCCTATTCAACTATTTATGGCTAAAGGTTGAGGAAGAAATTCTGGATCTCAAGAAAACGTGCGCAGATTCTAGCCCTATAAGTCACAAATGTTTTCACTGTACTTTGGCGAAAAATAATCGAATGAAGACACGAATAAAAATTGGAGGAAAGATACACCTTGGCGATGCAACGTGTACGAGTGGTATCTGGTCTGGGCAGCTGAGCGTTTTCCACACGCGCTGGTACGAGCTACGAAGTTATTTCCACCAAGGGCACTCGCATGGGTTTGCGCGGCACTTTTGGCCACTATTTTTGTAAAGAAGAGAGAGAAGAGGAACAAAATCCTAGTCCTAGTGCTGAATTGTCAGCACCAACGTGCATCAATTGCGATAGAAGCTAAAGAAGAGAGAGGAAACTCGAGTGAAAGTTAGTACAAGCTCAGTAATAGATTACAGAACGAAACAATTTTATTACATTACTTTGGTATTTAGCAGCAGTTAGAATAAAATTAAAACTTTCTGAATGAAAAAATGACGTCTGACGCAATTGTATTTGGGACATTACTGGAGGATGTGATGTATTTTAAATATTAATGTGCAGTATATTTTTGTATTCATAATCATAGATCTATATAGGTTGGAACAACTAAGTGATAACATCCCTCGTATCTCTTCAACCGTACGAAGATGTCGTGTGCACAGTCGATTACACAAACAGGGCTACCTCAGTATAGCATATTTCGCCTTTGTACCATTTTTTACTACAAAGATGTAAGGTCAACTTCGTTTTTTTAATGGGATCCTAAGATAAATTTTATTCGTCTCGTAATGGGCTTAAAAAGAATTTCAAATTTGGGTATAACTTCGTATTTAAGCGAATCGTTTTTAAGAAATTGATGTGCTTTTGTAACGTATATTCCATTGAAGCGGCGATTTTCCATTCGCCCTTACCTAATGACTAAATGGGGAACTTCGCGAGTCCATCCTTTGGACAAACTTCCATCCTTTGGACAAACGCGGTCATTTACTTGAGCACAATAACAACTAATACTCGAACTTATTTCGCCGAATGATGACTTCGTCTAAGGAAAACTTAAATGCTGCATACCGGATTCCGAAAATTAATTTTTTTGTCACGGAAGTTCTATTCCGTTATTTGGACAAGTGTGGTAACATATTTTGTAATAAATTTTAAGTAAATAATACAAAAATAAATGAGCAATTCTTATTAATGATCAGGGAGAATAAATGAACAATTCTTATTAAGAATCAGAAGAAATGAATGATCTAAGAAACTGGTTCAAGTGCGCAAACATTATCCCAGAGGCGCATTTTGTACTTCAGACCTCCACCCTGTTGTCTACTCGTAGTACATGGCCTTTAAGCGTTTTTGGAAAGCAGGCAAAATCATTCACGAGACATTTTCCTATAGTTTCTCAGTGAAGAACAGGCAAAGTCGAATGGAAAAGAGTCCATTGGGCGAAACCTATTTATTCACAATCGTTTACGGCATTGTGTAAAAAAGATTAAGCCTATTGAATTCTATTTAATAAGGACCCATAATAATATCGTGATTAGAGACCGGATTTTTATGTAATTACATATTTTTTGTCTTTCTACTTACCGTTCTCAAATTTGTAATCTTGGCGAATTGGCCTCATCCTAACACAATATTCAATTTTTTCGTTACATATTTTTACATGTTTGGTACTATATGACATATTTTACATATTTTGGTATTTTCACGACATATTTTCTATTATATTTCTTTTCTTCAATTTTATTATATCTTTTTATTACATTTATTATTAATTCTGCAATTGTGTCGTAACGTGGTGGCAGAATATCTTAACTTTACATGCATAAAGCTTACATTGACTAACAATAAGATACAAAAAAGTAGTTAATTAAATATATATTTTCATTAAAATAATTTTTTTTTAAAAAGCAGCTTTTTTGTACATTTTTACTGCGTGCTGTCTCCTTCAGGTAGCCCATGACGCGTGATGTTCTCACAGTCCCGCGCGTCTGCTTCAGTTATCTCAGTGACGGGAAGTGCGCGTAAGCGACTGAGATCATTTTCACATTTAGGTGCGAAAAGTATCACTGTCGTCGCGGATCGTGACTTTTAGCCTTAATTTTGGAGAAACATTGAGGATCGCCAAGTATAACATTAAAAGAGAGTGCTTCACGTTATAGTGATGTTTGCTGGTCGTCGATATCGCTAGTTTGTACGATGTCTTCTATTGCATCTAGTCGGGCTGCCAAACTATAGTTAATTAGTTAGTTAATGCCTTATTTTACGTGGCGTGACTCGGACCATCAGGCCCGCTCTTCCGTCCGACCACGCAAATTCCGCTACGCTCCTTTCACCATCTAGCGGAGAAAGAAGGAATTGTTGGGCGACGAAACATGCGATTTTCAATTTAGCTCAGAGGCTTCTTTTAGGCTTGAGAATCTTTTACATGCAGTAAATCTACTACATGGGACAGCTGGCTTAACTTCCCCTCCGAAGGAAGGCATACGAAGGATTTTTTGCCCTTAAAAAATGACCTGAATAGCAATAGATGACGCTTTTACTACTGATGGGAAAGTTGTATGGTGCAAAGTATGCATCAACTTATGCTCTCCAAATGATTTTAAGACGTTTGTATAATTTTTAAAATTTGTTTAGGAAATGTTTTATAAATTTAATTTCTTATTATGTAAATGTGTTATACAATTAGTGAATTTTAATATTACATATTTTATCCGATTTTACATATTTATTACATATTCTTACTGTTTTCATTATATATTTATGTACATTTTTCGATGTTTCATACTACATATTTTTCCGGTAACATATACATGATTGCCTGTAACATATTATGACATACCGATATGTCACATGAAAATAAACAAACATTTATTTGTAGACTATATGGTGGAAAATGCATTAAGAGGTGGCCGGATGCCGAAAGTAGAAAATTTGGGATTGGGCGAAGAAGTTTAGACGATCGAAAGGTCAGCTACACCAAAATATAACGAACGCATGGATTGGCTGGGTGAGAGAAGGACGGTCAAATGTTATGAAAAAAGAGGAAGGTAGTTTAATACGAAGTCTTCGAGGGGTGAATCATGCAGGAAGATTTCATTCTGACCGGCATCGCGTTTCTGAACTGATCGTAGGTTCGTGAGAGGGAACGAGTATAATACAGATAGTCAGAATCGGGTTATCAGATCGTGAAATTTTAAGGACAGTAAATGATATTGCAGATATTGCATGTGGAAGTAATATTGATGCATAAATTGGGACTTTGTCGGGAGTGGTAATCGAGTAATAGATTTCGGGACTATGTCATAGGACGTAATCGGGACGGATAATTTTGATAGTTTGAGACCAGCTTGGATAGGGGCAGAAGAGGATTTCTTGGGACTTTGGACTACGGCAAGCTCGCAAGATATTTCGACTGAGAAGTCTACGAGGGACATCAACGAAGAATAGATAAGTTAACCGCGGTATAAAACTGTAAATTCAAAGATATCTTGATCAAAGGCATAACATCAAATCATTTTTTTAAATTCACTAAATTGTTTGCTAAAAAGGTAACAATAAACTTTGTTAAATTTTGTTCTTTAGAAAAGAAAGTGATCTTTCATTTAGTCAATCCAAACAGTAATGAACTAGAAATATAGAATCATTCTATTTCAGATTCCCAGCTGCGCTGTATAGTCAGCGGATCCTATAATCCATTATAAAGGTAATAAGGATTATAATATATCGTGACCCATTGACCCAGCAAGCCGGACGCTAAGATCTTTGCAAGATATTAATGTAGAGAAATTTTGTATATCTCAATATCGTCGGAAGGGTTTGCTTGTTGGCATCTCGCTTTGCTTTTGCTATCATTTGGAGATTATAACATTCTTGCTGAAAAAATTAAATTGTGATTTTTTGTTAGAATTAAATCAGTTTAAAGTAGAGGTGCTGCAGAATGGCATAGACTTTCTCGTAGATTTTTTTAATTTCCTTGGTGTAGACTGGCTGGAAGGTCTTGCTCCATTCTTTGGCCAGCTGCCATCTATCGTCGTCCAAAGTATTTTTGACATTTTTTGACATTTTCCCAATCTTTAGGTTTCCTAAATATTACTTCAAGACTATTAAAGAAGAGTAAAACGTCGTCCATAATATAATTCTTCATTGAAAATTTTGAAACCGTTTTTTTAAAAAAGGCAATTAAGCATTTCTGTAAATACGAAATTCGAAGATTTTTTCATAGGAATCTACTGATTTTTTTCGAAAAACTTCATTTAAAGTCATTTGAAACACTTCTATTCACAAATGTAATAATGTATACAAATGGATGAAAATGTGCATATTAACGGCGTGAGAGAAATTTCAAAAAAATATTTCTGTAATTTTTGAAAAACAAAACAATATACCACAATGAACTTTACGTCATATTAAACAGAGGAGTTAGCACTATTCATTGGAAAATTGTGAAGAAAAAATTTGGATCCATTTTTGAGAAAATGGCGTTTAAGCGTTTCTAAAAATACGGAATTTGAGCTCATTTTTACACGAAACTGTTGAGTTTTCGAGAAACTTTGTTTGACATTATTTAAAGCACATGTTCTCATAACTATAATACTGTGAAGAAATTTCCACTAATGTAAATATTACCGACGTGAGAGACAAGTCAAAAAATTACATTTTTGTAATTTCTGGAAAAACAAAAGAATGGAGCAATATGCCGTTTATGTCACCGGATAGGGTGCATTTGGTACTAACACTATCAAAAATTTGAAGAAAAAATTTGGAGCTGTTTTCGAGAAAATAATGCTTTTGTAATTTTTAAAATGGCAAATATTTCACGCTCTATTGCACGATAACTACGAAAATTTTCAAAAATGTCTGCATGGCCTTAATGAAATAACTATTTATGGACAAAAATTATATTTCAAGGAAAAATGTGCGTCTTCAACTTTATAGTTGTAGGAAGATGTGGAAAAAAACTTTTGCGATTTTCGAAAATTCAGAGTTAACAGCGAAAATCGGAACTATGCCATCTTTATAATTATACTTTACTCTACTTTCACAAGAAATTTAAAGGAAATTTGGAGCCGTTTTTGAGAAAATTTTGAAAATATCCAGTGGGTCGTCGTGTACCCCCAAGTTGTAAAGAATGTTTTTCAAAATTTCAAAGCTTTAACTAGAGCCAGATGGACAGGGGGTTTCTTCGATTTAAAAAAGATCGTACGTGGAGTTTAGGTGCTAGGAGTGTTCACAGAAGTACAGACAGACGGACGGACGTTTTCAAAACAACCACTTTGTCGGTATCAGGGGACCCCAAAACGTGTATTTCCGTTGAAATCTCGAAATCGGTTTTCCGCAGCGTTACATAACTTTTACTATACTACGTATATTAGTCCCATATATACGTATGTAAAAAGCAAGAAAAAGGTCACTGCTTTATAATATTGTCACAACGAGCAGAAGCTAAAAACATTAAAAGAGGAAAATAAATCGATACACAGCAGTGCCCAGAAAAACATTAACAGTAAAGTATGGTCCTTGAAACTAGAAATACGAGACATTACCCATTCGAATAAGCGGGCAAATAATTTCGGGGCACGAAACAGCATTAGAAGCCCAGTCATTGCATTTACGTGCCGTGAAGACCCCCCTCTGCCAATGGCAGGCTGCCCTCCCTGCCGTGCAAAGGTGCCAACCAACACTTGTTGCACATTCGTCGCTCTCGGTGGCAGTCGTCCGGCTCTTGAGTGCACAATGTCCGCAGAACATGACGTTGTTCAAGCAAAATTGCTGGGCGGTCCATTGCTTTGCCACAGAGGAGACGCGTGAAAGCAGAAAGGAGCCGCGCCACGTTTTCATTTCCCTGATGTTGATACTGCACCAGGGAAAAGCCGCAGGTCATAGCTTTTCTAGAACAAAAGAGTCTCAGACGATATGATAAAAAATCACAGCCTTTCACCCACAGACTCGGCAGAGCAGTAGGCAGCGCGTAAGTCTCCTAATCTTGAGGTAGTGAGTTCGCCCCTCACACGGACCTCAGCTTTTCTGTCGCAAGAGTCGTAGGCGATATGAAAAGAACTCCCGCCGTCTTTCACCCACTGCCTCGGTAGAGCAATAGGCAGTGCAACGGTGGTAGTTCTTTTCGTAGCGCCTACGACTCTTGCGACAGAAAGCTATGCCCTGTGAAGGATTGTACAGAAGACCTGAAGATTATGAGACTTACCTGCTACCTACTGCGCTACCGAGGGTGCGGGTAAAGGTTGGTGGGAATTCTTTTCATATCGCATAAGACTCTTGCGACAGAAATCTATGCCCTGTGAGAGGATCGTACAGAAGACCTGAAGATTATGAGACTTACCTGCTACCTACTGCGCTATCGAGGGTGCGGGTGAAAGTCGGTGGGAATTCTTTTCATATCGCATAAGACTCTTGCGACAGAAAGCTATGCCCTGTGAGAGGATCGTACAGAAGACCTGAAGATTATGAGACTTACCTGCTACCTACTGCGCTATCGAGGGTGCGGGTGAAAGTCGGTGGGAATTCTTTTCATATCGCATAAGACTCTTGCGACAGAAAGCTATGCCCTGTGAGAGGATCGTACAGAAGACCTGAAGATTATGAGACTTACCTGCTACCTACTGCGCTATCGAGGGTGCGGGTGAAAGTCGGTGGGAATTCTTTTCATATCGCATAAGACTCTTGCGACAGAAAGCTATGCCCTGTGAGAGGATCGTACAGAAGACCTGAAGATTATGAGACTTACCTGCTACCTACTGCGCTACCGAGGGTGCGGGTGAAAGTCGGTGGGAATTCTTTTCATATCGCATAAGACTCTTGCGACAGAAAGCTATGCCCTGTGAGAGGATCGTACAGAAGACCTGAAGATTATGAGACTTACCTGCTACCTACTGCGCTACCGAGGGTGCGGGTGAAAGTCGGTGGGAATTCTTTTCATATCGCATAAGACTCTTGCGACAGAAAGCTATGCCCTGTGAGAGGATCGTACAGAAGACCTGAAGATTATGAGACTTACCTGCTACCTACTGCGCTACCGAGGGTGCGGGTAAAGGTCGGTGGGAATTCTTTTCATATCGCATAAGACTCTTGCGACAGAAAGCTATGCCCTGTGAGAGGATCGTACAGAAGACCTGAAGATTATGAGACTTACCTGCTACCTACTGCGCTACCGAGGGTGCGGGTGAAAGTCGGTGGGAATTCTTTTCATATCGCATAAGACTCTTGCGACAGAAAGCTATGCCCTGTGAGAGGATCGTACAGAAGACCTGAAGATTATGAGACTTACCTGCTACCTACTGCGCTACCGAGGGTGCGGGTGAAAGTCGGTGGGAATTCTTTTCATATCGCATAAGACTCTTGCGACAGAAAGCTATGCCCTGTGAGAGGATCGTACAGAAGACCTGAAGATTATGAGACTTACCTGCTACCTACTGCGCTATCGAGGGTGCGGGTGAAAGTCGGTGGGAATTCTTTTTATATCGCATAAGACTCTTGCGACAGAAAGCTATGCCCCTGGTGAGCATCTAAGTCGCAACCTTAAGATTATGACATACGCGCTGCCAACTGCGCTACCGTGGGTGCAAGTGAAAGGCGGTGGGAGTTCTGTTCATATTGCCTGAGACACTTGCGGCAGTAAAGAGATGGGTTTATCGATGGAGGCCTTTTAAAATAAAATGTTCTGAAATCTTAAATAATAAATAAAGGTCTTGTACATATTTTTGAGAAAACTAGTTGTTGTTCTGCATAATTTGTGCTTAAAGCAAATGCTAGTTATAATTTTTTTCAAAAGCAGCTCCAAATTTTTCATTACTTTTCCCCCGGATACAGCGATGGACGAATAAAAAATTGTGCACAAGTCATTTTCGATAAGCTCTCGTAATTTTTGAAAATTCCAAAAGTTGGAAATAATACGATGAAGCTTCACTAGTTATTGAAAAACAGAATTCGCCATGTCACTCGGAAAGATCTCTAATATGTTTCAGACATTTGGTTACACAGTCTTTTTTATTTTTGTTTTCGTGTTCACGTTCAGTAACTTTCAAAACATTTTCAATCACGTTAATGTCCGATGTACATTAAATAATTCTTTTACGTTCGTCCTCGTCTTTGCAAGATGGCAAAGCCTTGTCGTTTCATAAACAGTTTCCGACTTTCAGCCTCTCTTCTTCTTCTTTTGTGGTAGCCATAAACATAATTGCGTTCGTCAATTCTTCCCTTAAAAAGGCGTTCTTCGAAAAGGGTCTCCCTCTTTGTTTTCTGCCTATGGCCTATGGTATTCTTTTCAAAGACACTTTGCACGAAGTTGATCACAATTAAAGTTTAATCGGCAATGAGTTCGCTACAATGTTCAGTGTCGCAACAGGATCCACAAGCTCTATTTCCCCCAGAGCGTGGGGAAACATTGCAGGGAGAGTGATCCCCTTTGAGCGGCGGCTAACAGGCATGCGCCCCCCGAAGCTGCGTCCCAGCCGCGCGGCGCCGCGCTGCCGGAGCTTATTCCATTGCGGCCGCCGATGCACAGGGCGCCCATAATGCCAGCTCTCCGCAGCGGCCGAGGCAAGGCCGCGAGGCGCGGGCCGGCCCTCGTTTGGCATTAGAGGGACGCCATTACTTCCGTAGGACCGACATTGTGCTCTCCGCACTAAATACTGGAATTGGAGCGCAAGCCTCTGGAATAAAAGCGCGCTCAAGGTGAGCCGCGGGTGAGAGGCGGTCCACGCCGCTCGCAACGACTGGAAGCGTGGCGCCAGCAACAAGCGATTTCTGTGCGATCGTGGCACTCGCCTTTCTCACGTCATTACATTGCCCCCTTTTAGTTTTTCTTTTTATTTCACGTCAAATATTTAAAAATTGTGTGACGTTCTTTGGGAAGGAACAATCTGTTTTGGTTTCCTAGGGCTTTTATCCAGCCGACAGCCGGTTGCCCTTTACGTCCCGAAGGGACGCATATTCGACCATACACTAGACAAACACTCTTGCGGGCTCCTCTGATCTGGGGTCAGCAGAACGCGAGGCTCTCCGCGACAACACACACAAAGTCAAGGGACAAACAGCCATGCCCAAGGCGGGACTCGAATCCGCGACCCTTCGGCCCGAAGCGCTGAGTCGGTACTCGCTCTTAGCCACCTCGGCCATCCAGGTCGGCAACAATCTGTTTACGTTTTCTTAAGCTCGGAGATGCCTACCTTAACTCACATTCATATTAACTTGAATTATGTATACGCGTAGCGTCGAACGTTTTCGTCAGAATTTATATTTTGTAAGAAAACATTCACTCCCATGTAATAAAAACAATTTTCAAAGACAATCAGCTACACGTTTTGATTTATATCCCTTATCGTGCCCTTCGTAACGGAACAGTTTCCTTCCTCGGATACACAAAGAACGACTACTTTAATAACTGCATTACCCTCTGATCCCAAAAAGGGGTGCACAGATTGTGAAGCTACAATTAGGTTGAGAAGGAAAATAAGCGGCCACCTCAGTATTTTCTCAATGCATCAAGGAAACAGCACGAAACGCTTCACAGACATGGGGTCATTGTCTCAGAAGCTGAAGTATATTTGTTGCAGGCAGTTTTAATATTTCAGTATTATACAGCACAAATGTAAAATATCACGTTAAATATCGTTGTTAAAATCAAAATTATTTGAATTTTTGGGGCTCAGTATTGATTCTATGTATAAAAACATTTATCAGCAGAAGATTTTGCTTTGCACTTAAACTTGTGTATCGATTCTAATCGTTTAATGCCATCTGACAATGTGTGTCAAAATAATGTACGGATAATGTATATGATTTTTGTAGAGTGCTGTTGATACTGACACTTGATGAATACCTGTGTGTAAATAAGGGATGAGGATAGAGCAAGGAAGAGGAAGCACAAATCACGCGCGGTTCGTGGCCCGTTTGTTAGGGTACTGCTCTGGCATTCCCTTGGTATTGATCGGAGAAAACACAGAAAACTATCAATCAGAGCTAGACTAGAATTCTTCAGGCAGCGGTTGAATCCCACCTATTGTCGAAAATCCTGCCAACGTCGGGACTCGAGCCCTTAGACTTCCCAATCAGAAGCACTGCACAGACGGCATTTGATACCCTGAGCCCCCTAAACCGGCCGTTCCGTTTGAGGTTTGACTGCATTTAGATACCCCAATATATTTTTACCTTAACAGTCAATGGCACAATTTTCATGTTAAATTGGGTGGACAATTTTTTATTTGACAAGGAAAACTGCATTGAAACCGACTTCCCTGCGTTCACTATGAATCTATCACTCGGAACCAACCCATCTAATATTGTACTTTTTACTGTTACTGTATTGCAAACAACTTCTTCCGTTTAAAATTGTTAAGGTGAATCGTTTACGGGTAGTAGGAAGTAGAGAGAGACAAACGCATTCCATTATCGATCATCCTCGCTGCTTGCTTTCGTCGTCTCGGAGGTCGCGCGCTCCTTATCCTCTTTTGAAATCTACGTGTCGCGGTGTCTGTCAAGGCTGGGAACTGTCGGAACACCTATTCTCGGCAGTAGCAGCATAGTGGAGCGGTTTCCGTCCTCTATAGTATTGTCGGATGGTTTCTGTGCTCAGTTTGTTGGTAATTTCGTTGTGCTTCACATTAATAAGCACCGTGAGCTCCCTTACGAAGGAGAAAATAACTTCATGCCGAATTTTAAGCAATTTTTATAGTTAACCCGAAAGTACGCGCGCGACCAATACTCACGTAAATGGGCAAATTTCATTTGCTTTGATGTAGAGCAACTAAAATGTTACTAAACATTTTAAAATATCGTATTTATTACGCTAAAACATTTTATTTGAACATTTTCTTATTAGACAATTTTTTAAAGTAAACAAAAATGTTGGCAAAAATACTTAATAAATTTACAAGATTCGAGCTGCCAGAAAGTCTCTTTTGCATGATGAACGTATTCGTGTACAAAACTATTTCATCTAAAATGTCTATGAAATTAATGAATGCAGGGAGTTCATCTTTCACGTTATTAGCCACTTTTGTTTATGCGGCGAGAATTATTTTCTTCAAAATATTTTTTCTGTTCTAGAAAATTTGCTTTTCAAGGGCGTGTTTTTCCACTTTTTTTAAAATTTCTTTTAATTGTTTCTTACGACACGATCTATTGTGTTTGAAAATGATTTTGGAAAACTATTCTTGGCTGTTTTCAGATAATTCATCGCTATCGCTATCACTGTTGTAGCGTGATGTGCGTATGTCTTCTTCAGATTTACTGTCATGATCGAACATTTGTCCATTTTCCGGTTCATTATCTGACGAGTCGTTATTGATCTAATCTTCCAAATGTGATTCCATCCCAATCTTTGTCTAGAAGAGCGCTACTAGTGCTATGCGTACTTTGTATTGTAAAAATGAAAAAAAATACTTACATAACTAGACGCGCGGCGTACAGAATATGCCTAGATGCACGGAAAAAAGAAAAGAACTCGCACACAGCTTACTCAACACAAAGAAAAATACATACGACTCACAATCGGCAGAGCAACAACTGGCGGTAGGGTATTAGGTGTCGGCATTTCCGGCTTATCGGAATTTTACGAAAGAAAAGCTCAGAAATGTAGCGTGGCGAACTCTACGCCACGCGCCCACTTAGGAATTAACTAGTGGCGTTACAACAGCACAAACGGTCTTGCTTTATTTGTAATGGTAACTAAAAATTACTCAAATGTACTCACATTTTCAAAACGAATTACATTATTTAAAGATCTGATTTTGAAGAAAATATTTTATTGAGAAAAAATACTTATTTCAATATTACAATTGCAAGAACACACCGAAAAAAGTAAACTCTTGCAAATTACTTTTGAAAATTCAGAGTGATTAACAACAATAAGACGACCATTTCATAAAACTACTTTGCTCTGCCCGAGAAAATATTAAAGAACAAGTGGTGATTGAACAGCACATACTTTCTTGCCTTATTTCTAACCGCTCCGCTATATTCTACTATTTCATATACCTGCAAAAGTGTTTTTCACCAGCAATATTGTTTTCCTAACAGAGACTCGAATTATGGTTCCTCCGAGTAATTTGGCTGTCATGATGACATCTACGCCATAGATGTTGTGAGTTAAGAACTCGAGCCGACAATTAAAAATAACTATCAATCCAGTATTTCCAACACGTGGTTTTCTAAATTTCAGAGAGATGCATGAAAATCAGGCCCACAGAATTCTCCTAAGCGTCCTTTGTTTAATACATGAAAAACAAAAAATAATGGTACTACAGCAGTGCATTCTTCTCCCATTATTTCAAAATATTCTATTTTTTACTTAATCGCTACTGTTTCCGCAGTAGAGGGAAAGTAATGTAATGCTGCACGAAAAAATGGCGATTTTTTGGCACAAAAACTGTTATTTCACGGCCCTTGTAACGAAAAAGGGGATAAATCCAGTTTCTAACTTTAGAAAAAAAATTCCCTAACGCGTGATGTAGCAAGAATCAACGTTTTATGGGTCCTTAATACCGAAATATCGAATGACGGCAAAACTGTCTGTCTGTTTGTTTGTCTATCCGTCTGTAAACAACCCTAGCGGCTGAACCGGTCAGTCTATTTTCTCCAAAATTGATACTCCCCTATTGATCTGGCTGATGCCACGGCCCCTTGAATTTGGAATTGATATTATTATTTTGGAGGTATTTTACATGAAACCCCTGGGACATTTTCAAAATTTTCAAACAAATGGCTGCAGCGTTTTTGATTAAATGTTATTGTTGGATAGTGTGAAGGGGTTCGAGATAATGCTGAGATAATGCTGTAGGTCTCATTTTCATTTAAATCTTTTTCGAAAATTGTAAAATATCAAAAATTATTCGGTAACTTCCTACAATTACAATTATGAACAAAAAAGTGATTTTTTCCTTAATGAAAGCGGTTCATTAAAATAGATTTTTAAATAATATCTACAATTTTTCGAAAATGTAAGTATTTTTGGTGTAATTTCGTGTGAAAGTAGGACTAGAAAGCACGTACTGTATTATCACCAGCTAAAATTCGGAGAGTTCAACGAAAATGAGACCCACGCTAACCTTTCAAGGGTCCCTACTTTTGTCCGTGGAAAAAATGAAGAAAAGATATGGAGCGGTTATTCAGAAAATGCTTTTTTTATAAATAGTAGTAATTGCAAGCCCAACGCACGCAAACAAAATTTTCTACAAAGTTCCTAGTTGTTATGCTCATATTTTTTTCTATATTTGATATTGCTTTTGTTCTTTTATTTGAGTTAAAAGAGTCTTCACTATGTTGCATGCAGTTTCGAACGTTTCCCCTCTTTACATTCTCACCCTCACTTCTTAAGAACAGAAAGTCTTGTGCTAATGCTTGTCTAATGCTATTGACAACGATCCATTTTAGCTCCCATTTCCGTCGTGACTTAGTGTCCTAATTCTGTACTCTTGCTTTCGACATGCGTCATCAGCGACCGTAGATGTTCTATTAACTTTTCATCGAATTTCTTTTTTTTTCGTCAATTTTAGCTGCCAATTGGTTTAACTACTCGTCAGTTTTCTTACATCGCTCATCACTTCTGAGTGCTAATTCTTCTACATTTTGAATTTTGTGCGGCTGTTCTTGGTTTCGTTGTGATTGTTCATTCGCCTTGATCGTTTATTTTTCAATCTTTTCAATTTTCTGCTATTGTTCTTGAATTTTCTCAGACAGTTGTGGTCCCTGATTCGCGACCTGTTGTCCTATAGTTTGCGCGAGATTTTCTATCAACGCTCTCATCAATACCGTCATCTAATCTTGGGTTTCATCTCGTGGAGGTTCTGCTTTTGCGATTGTTTCTCCTGGTTCTAGTATTGAATCGCGGTAGGATTGGCTATTTTCTCTCCCTCTCAAAAATTTAGCCTTTCTATTCTCCTGAATAATTCATCTCCTTCCTCCCCCCACACTACCTTCGTCGCTCCCAATCTGATATCTAGCTGATTCTAGGACTGCCTTGTACCCTTTATAACACAATTTACACCCTAAACGCAATACACACTTAACACAGCACTCTATATACTTCACATACCAATATCCATTTGACTGGAAAAGTGTCACTCGGGATCGTCCGCTGGCTGGTACGACGGATGGGGGGGGGAGCTCTTTCCTTTGGCTTGTTTCGTTCCCGCGCCACCACCTCAAATGCCGGTCTCCACGATTATCTTCCAGAACCACTGGATCTATTACGCACATCTGGCTCTTTGCCTATCGCCCTATAACGTGACGTATTGTCCAACGAGATATCTCTTTATTCTTGTCCGTGATGACGTCCAATCATCCATACAATTCCGGTATTTCACGCAATTATATTGCTTATAACTGCTGCATTGAACTACTTTACACCATCACTGCTCAATAGTCGCCACTTTTCTAATAATCCTGCATCATAGCAGGAAGTGTTTGTCTATTATGCCCACGTACGCAACTTAACGTAAATCATGTGGCGCTTGTTCATTACTGTATTCACTCGTATACGTGTCCCATCATTTGTAACAAATCAGTCTCGTTATCGAATAATTTTATACACCTGCATGCAACACAAAATAGGAATTATTACATCTGTCTCGCCGTCACTCGTACTGCACCGGTATTAATTTTCACTACGTTGCATGCACCTCTGATATACCAGTGCAGCGTCCCATCTGCTCGCCCCTCGGCGTCCAACTGCTTGTTTTCCAACGGCTGTCCCGTTACTTCTCGTCTGAATCAGGCCATAGACCCGGTATATACACAAATTATTTGAATTACAGAACACCTGCATTTTGATCTTGAGTATTTAGTACGGTGTGAAGCCACCACGCGCTGCCATCCGAGCATCTAGACGACGTGGCATGCACTAAAAGAGAGGCTAGATGTGCTGCTAGGGAACACAAAGCATCGACAGTGGCTGCAAGGAGGGCCAGAACGAACAAGTTGCCGACCGATCGTATCCCAGACATGGTCGATGGGGGACATGTCAGGCTAATCTGCAGGACAGGAAAGCAATGGTACCCTTCGCAGAAAGCTTGCACATTCCTCGCCAATATGCGGTCGGGCATTGTCCTGATGAAATATGGCGTGTGCTACTGCCACTCCTGCTTGCAGGAGGGGCAGTAGCTCGGGCTCTAAAATCTCCTTGATGTAGCAGTTGCTGCTCATATTGCCCTCAATACGTGAGGCGAGATCGCAAATTGTAGCCAATGGCAACACAAATCATCTTACTTGACGTTTGCTCGCTCTGGCGCGGAGCAATATAGGCTGACGGATTACGATCACCACGGTAGTGTCGAACACGTACGCGGCCATCGCTGTACCACAAATTAAAGCGGGGCTCGTCCGAAAAACACATTTTGACATTGAGCTCGCCACTGAACACTTCACGTGCTCATTGCTGTCTGTGGCGTTGGGAGTTTCTGGTCAATGACGGTCATCTCGCGGTGTGGTCACATTGGGTGGTCCAGTACCTGCTCGTCGTTGTGTACGGCCTTCCTCTACCTTCAGGTTCCACACACGCAGCACTCTCGTAGCAGGACGCAATGTCATGGTACGACCTGCTTCCCGGTGACCGACCGATCACTCTGCCGCGTTTTAACTCACTCATATGATGACATTGCAACATTGGGCGTCGACGAGGTATACTGGCATTTGCTTGCACGTTTCCATGGCGTTCGACGGCTCTACACTGAGTGTGGCATAACACTGACATGTCACGCAAAGGAGGGCGCTGGTAGGCCAACGTGTACGCCGTCTCTAAAGACGGTCAAACCAGCAATATTCTCTCTCGTATCTCGTAGGAGCTATGAGTCATTCTCGCTGGGCCAAGAAGGGAGCAGGGCCGTGGAGGGGGAACCGCCAACGGTACGTCGAGATAGTGCTCTGGTGAAAGAAATTCTCCTTCTCTTGAGGAGACAACGAGAGCGGCCGATCGCGATTCCCGTATCTCGTAGGAGCAGAGTATTCAGACCTAGGTGAGGGCATAGCGGGAGCCGTGGCGCTCCTATACAACATAGCCGATATGGAAGTCACCTACGACCAACCCGGAAATCAACGCATCCTCGCAGATTCATCAGGCAGCTCCTTCATTCACATCAATGGTCCCATCCAGTACCTGCACGCAACAAACCTCGAACACGGAAACCGTACTCCGACCGCCGACCCAACAGGAGGCTCCAGTAAGGTCAATCATACCAACGCGGCCAGCCGCCTGCCTCGCAGCCAAGCAAGAAACGACCCAGCGTATCAACGCAGTGATACGACCAGTGACAGTTTAAAAAGAGGCCACGGTGAGAGTACCCCCAGCAGCAGTGAATATAATGTACCTGTTAGTAATAGATATGTTCCTCTTGAAAAAAATAGTGTCCAAGACAAAAGATTCAACTACCCGGAGGACGAGGAAACACACAAAGTTGAGAATATAAAAATTCGCCCCATATTTGTGAAAGACATTCCGAACATTAATCATTTCAAAAGCAAATTACCGCTCAATTCACCTCTGACACGGTTAACAAAAAAATAAGCTATCTTTTAAGTACATAAAGGACTTTAAAAAAGTCCAATATCTATTAAGCACAAGTAGACAATTCCACACTTAAAAGGATCCCATGAACAAGAAATTCTCAGTAGTTTTCAAAAACATTCACCAGTCAGTAACTCAGAAAGAGGTATACGAAAATTTGTTTCCAAAATATCCTTCAGTGATTTGTGTCACAAAATTATACAACGACAATATTGCCATTCCGGTTATGGCAGCAGAGCTCGATGTGCAACAAAGTGTTGAAGTGTTAAAAATTAATGCAATATGTAATCTGTGTGTCAAAACTGAAACAAAACGCGAACGAAATGTACCAATACAATGTTTGAGGTGTCTGGACTTCGGCCATACAAGAAATAACTGTAATAATGAAATTGTATGTGCATTCTGTGAGAAACACCATTACACGGTAAAATGTCCACAAAAAACTTTGTGGACATTTACCAGCAAAGCCCCTATACCAACAAAGCACTCAAAACATACAACAAAATGTAAATAATAACAACAATAACACCAACTCAATAATGCACACTATAGTCAATAACATTACAAATTATTTAATGGGCATAATCAATAGTATCATTCCAACCATAATAAACAGTATTTAAATTTTAATCACATCTTACTTTAATAACAATAATGCCAGAACAGTGTAATAAAGATTTAATCATACTAAACTGGAACGCTAATAACACATCATTAAAAAATGAACTCAAATATTTCTTAAAAGATACAAATATCATGCATCACCAAAGCGGTCTTTGGGCAGACAAGACATTTAACCTATCAGGATACAATGCAATAAGAAAAGACAGAGCAGATCAAAAAGGGGGAGGAGTACTCATACTCGTCGAAAAATCATTTCCGTGTATGCAATCTGACACACCTCACACTCCAGGGTTAGAAACCACTGCTATTAAAATCCCTATAAACGATAGAATCACAACCATAATAACAGCATACACACCACTCCATATTAAAATGAAAAACGCCAACATAATTTCCCTTCTTCAACAGAACACCCCGATGATTCTACAAGGTGACTTAAACGCAAAACATATTAACTGGAGTTGCAGTTTCCAACAATGCAGGCTCTCAACTACTTAAAATAATAACAGACAAACTTGAACACACTTACGCCATACGAACCAACCCATTACTCACACGACAGCAGCAAACACCCAGATAGATTAGATATAGCAATTACTAACACAAGTAGTATATTATTCAACCCCAATATTTGACATGAATTCAGACCATCTTTCAGTATTAATATTCACTAAAATTGTACCTCTCCCACATGCTCCAACTCAGAAACTAAACACCCAAAACATAAATTGGGATCATTTAGGAAAATAATGAGAGCCAAGACACCACAATTCAAAAGATTAAACTCTCCTCTAGAAATAGACAAGTCTGTCATGCAGATAAACGAAATAATAATAAACACAGTAAAGAACTTACAAAACAACAAACCCACATATTCTTTCATGCCAACAAACCCAAAACAACCCAAAGAATAATAGAAATCAACACACGCAATAAAACCAGAAGTCTATGGGGCAACAATAGAATTCCACAACTAAAAAAGAGCTAAATCTCCTTAATAAAATAACAACAAAAGCAATAAATATACACACCCAACAATCCTTCGACACCAAAATAGAATCATTAAGTACCTCAAATAAATCACTTTGGGACTTCTCAAAATGGCTTCTAAACAAAAAAATAACCATGCCACCCCTCAACACGACACAAAGTATAAAATATGCTCCACAAGACAAGACACAAGCACTAGCAGAACACTTCCCTCAAACCTTCAAACCTAATAATACACCCGTATACCCAGACCACCAGGCAATAATTGGTTCAAATAGAGCACCAAACTATGAGGTCCCTCAGAGAATAAAATTCATTTCACCTTCCGAAGTTAAAAACCTCATAAAAATTTTGCCAAAAACAAAAACTCTCTCTCCAACATTATTCAACATTTATACTCTCCCAGCTCCCAGAGGATCGGAAGAGGATCGTGGTTGAAATTCCTTAGTGTAGAGTAAGGATTTCCTCCAGGCACGAAATTAAAAAAGGTCTATAATAAATGTTATAGATAAATAATGTTGCACTCTTCGTGAAAGACCAAACCTAAGTCAGAATTTCAAGTATGTTTTCAAAAATTTCATATTTAATTAAATTCTTAAGTCTTTGCTTAAAATCACGTAGGTTGTTATGGCAATTACTAGAGTTTTTATGAGGTTTCCGTACATCTTTTTTACTTTTGTTTGTAAAGTTTTGAAAATAACTAGAACAAATATTGAGTATTATTTTTGGCAATAAAATAATTTAAGTGACTGAATTAAATTAAAGAGTTGCATTCCTGGCGCAATGATCGAACATTTACATAACATATTATATTTTACGTATTGTCGGTGCACAAGAAAAGTGAAAAACGGCTGAAATGGATCAGAGAAACTACTGTTGCCAATTGAACGTTTAAAAAAACATTGTTTTAAACATCAGTTTATTAAAGCTGATGTTTTTAACATCGATGGATATTTTGTCCTGATGTTTTGTTTGTGAATGAAACTGTACTACAATCAATTTTGTAAAAGTTAAAATATTAAATAATGACTGTAATTATCAGTTCGTTTTCGAACGAAAGGAAATGTGCTTTTTTTCTTCTTTC